>PVHP010049780.1:0-12041 GCA_004024765.1 Zapus hudsonius
TTTTTTTTTTCAAGGTAGGGTCTCACTCTAACCCAGGCTCACCTGGAGTTTGATATGTAGACTCAGGGTGATATGTGGCCTGGAACCCACAGTGATCCTCCTACCTCTGCTTCCAGAGTGCTGGGATTAAAGGCATGCACCACCATACCCAACTTAAATACTTTAAAAATTGTATTCAAAAGATTTAGCAAATACTGACTTTATGTCAGGACGTCAGCACTAAAAGATAAACACAATCAATGGTCTGCAACAGCTAAGCATTGGATGGGTGGAGATTTTGACAGTGTGACATATGAAAGGTGTGGACAGGACAGGAGTGATTCATTCTGTCTGGCAGGAGGGACGGAGGGACGGGGTGGAGAGGATGGCTGGGTGTTCACAGGAGGTCCTGCAGCAGGGAGAACAGCAAGTGGGGGCCGAGGCGCGAAGGGCCAGTGTTTAGGAAGCAGCGAGTGAATGAGGGTCTCGGCTGGGAAGCAGCTTGGTCCAGGTGGAAGGACCACGGATGGGTGCACTTCTCGTGGAGGCGTTCCCACGAGGCAGTCAACTGAGTTCGCGTGTGAAAGGCCGCAAGCTTCCTGCCTTCTCCGGAGAGCCTGAAAGCTCCCACATGCAATTATAATCATTTCGATGAATCACTTCAGATTTCATGCACACCTCTCATATATATGCTAAGTATATAGATCACATATTTGGTGTGTATATGATGCGCACTCCAGTGTGCATGTGGACGCCAGGGACGATTTGGGGAGTTGGTCCTTGCTTTCGCCTCCTTAAGGCAGGGTCCCTCCCTCACTAGCTGACTAGCTGGCCTGCCAGGGACTGGGGTTCCAGGTACTCAGGCTTAGCTGAACCATCTCCCCAGACCCCCTTGATCGTTTTTGCTTTTCTTGAGACAGGGTCCCAACTAAACTATTTCTGCTACACTGGAAGAAAGAGTCCTTACTCCAGGCTGGCCTTGAACTCACCATACGGCCCAGGCTGAGCAGTTCTTCTGGGGTCAGAGCCACCATGGCCATCCACGCTTCAGCTTCATATATATGTACATGTATGGAAGTGTATGCGTATAGACTTTTCTTTGCTCGTTTAGTTTTTTTTAAATTGTTCTTTTTAAAATATTTTATTTATTTATTTTCACTACAGAGAGAGAGCGAGAGCTCACCAGGACCACCACCTTGTGGGTCTGGCTTATGTGGGTCCTGGGGAATTGAACCGGGGGCCTTAGGCACTGGAGGCAAGTGCCTTAACCGTTGAGCCATCTCTCCAGTCTGAAAGCCGTGCATTTTTCATTATGGAAATTTTTAAGAATTTACAAAAACGGAAGGGAATAGAGTTGCAATATAATATGTCGTTTTTATCTCACGAATTTCTTATAACTGGCTGTTAGATCCAGAGGCGGTGTCAGATTCAGGTTCAGTTTTTAGGTTGTATTATGTAACCTAAGACGTGCATAATTTTTGGTTTGCTCTTTCTGTTACTTCTTATTCAATTTCCTAGGTATGTTCTCCAAAACTATAATTCCCACAACATTTTAAAGTGCATAGTTTAATGCTTTTCACTATATTTGTTTTTTTTTTTAAGCTAGGGTCTCCTTGTAGCCCAGGCTGACCTGGAATTCACTATGTTGTCTCAGGGTGGCCTTGAACTCTGACGACCCCCCTACCTCTGCCTCCCGAGTGCTGGGATGATATGCATCCCTACCTTTTACCCCAGAGGTAGGAGGATCACTGTGAGTCCAAGGCCAGCCTGGGACTGCTGGGTGAGACCCAGGGCAGCCTGGGCTGGAGCGAGACCCTACCTCAAGAAAACAAACAGCAACAACAGACATGGGGTTTTGATGCGGCCCAAAGCTGCTCTTGATCCGCTCACCTCAGCCTTCCGAGAGCTGGTAATAATGGCCTTTTCTCATTGATGATCCCTCCTCAATCCATGATCTCATTAGATGTTGCAAAATCGGTGATTTTGTAACTCATTATTCCACTCCATTCATATGTATTAGTCAGAATTTTCCCATACTGACTCATAGGTGTGAAAAAAAAAAGACAAGATAAATACTTTGTTTGCTTGTTCTTTTTCCAGAGGTAGAGTCTCACTCTAGCCCAGGCTACCTGCAATTCACTCTGTAGTCCCAGGCTGGCCTCTAATTCATGGCGAGCCTCCTACTTTAGTTTCCCAAGTGCTGGGATTACAGGTATGTACACTATGTCTGGCAAGATAAATACTTGACTGTCTTCCAGTTTTGTCTTTTGGTTTTTGTTTTTTCAAGGTAGGGTCTCGCTCTAGCCCAGGCTGACCTGGAATTCACTGTGTAGTCTCAGGCTGGCCTCAAATTCACAGCGGTCCTCCTACCTCTGCCTCTGAGTGCTGGGATTAAAGGCATGTTTCACTGTGCCTGGCTTAATTTTTTTTTTTTTTGAGACAGGGTTTTACTCTAGCCAAGGCTGACCTGGAACTCATGGTAGTCCAGGCTGGCCTTTATAGTGTTCCAAATTTTGGGATTACAGGCGTGAGCCACCATGTTTGGCTTTCGACTCCTCTTTCACTTATGAAATACAGATAACTTTTAGGTGTCTGGAAGGTAAAGGTTGCCCATGAAGATGCAAATAAAGAATCATGTGTTACAGGCCCTGCTCTTGTTACTGCCTAGCCTGCTGCCTCTAGTAGTGTGTTCAACAAACCGTTTTTCTTTCTTTAAAAAAAAAAAAAAGCAAACAAAACCCTAACCCTAACCCTGGGCATTACACGTAGGCCATCACGTAAAGCCCCACAACAGAGCTGTACAGTTCTCGTTATACAGATCGATGAAGTCTTGCTCCCCACGCCCTTCTTCCTTTCTCTCAACATTTCAGTCTCTGCACATCATTCCTTCTTTCAAACTACACCCCCAGCACCCCTCATTCTGCATTACAAAAGTTCCAGGACTGGGGCTGGCCAAGGCCAAACTCCTCCAAGCTGGTGAGTGGGCATGAATTCTGAGCTGGAAACCTTTTGTGGATGAGTAAGAACACAGAAAAAAATAGACACATCACATGTATTGTCTGCAGCAAACATGCATTACATATAATAGAATAAAAAAAGAAATGTTTTAAAAATAAATAGATGGCAGGGAAGAAATGAGCACAATTTTTTCATTTTTCTGTCGTTTTCCAGTTCTTTCCTCTCCATACAGATCCTTGACTTTCTGTTCCAGGGAAAGTGGAACCTTTCTCTGACTCAGGACTTAGAGCCTTTGGGGGCTGCGGGGAGCGAGGCAGCATCAGCGCAGGTGCTCTGCGGAAGAAGATTCTGGAGCCGGTCTTCTGGAGACCTTCACACAGAGAGGATACATTCTTCTGTCTGACATCTTGCTCCAAGGAACACCATCATGGGTTGTTCAGTGCAGACATCTTGTCACCTCAGGGAACACTCAAGGAGGCCTCTCAAGGCTTCCTCCTGCCTCGGGAATCTATGACTAGAGTGACAGAGGCCAGTTGATAGCAAGTCCCCAAACCCAGGACCCCACGTGGCTATCCATGCCTACGAGTCCAGGCTCTGCAAGGGCTCAGGCTCTGGTGGCAAATTTGAACTAAGCCAGGTGATTTGGGCCAGGATTTTAGACCTGTGTGGTTTGCACTAGCAAAATGAAGTACGGGCAGATTTTTGTGGTCTCGGCCTTCCTGAGTAGGAGCCCTGGGAAGAGAGAAGAAGCCTTTATGAGTCAGGAGGCAACAAACCAAAAATAGTCATGTCAAGTGCCCCGAAGTCACAGAGACCAGAGTTCTAACCCTTCCCTGGGCCACTTACATAACTGGTGATCACAGGCATGTCCCCTGAAATTCTTTTTTTTCAGCTTTGCATATGCTAATCAAGCGTTCTACCACTGAGCTATATCCCCATCCCTGAACCTCAATTTAAAAAATTTTATTTGTAAGCAGAGTGTGTGTGTGTGTGTGTGTGTGTGTGTGTGTGTGAGAGAGAGAGAGAGAGAGAGAGAGAGAGAGAGAGAGAGAGAGAGAGAGAGAGAGAACCAGGGCCTCTAGCCACTGCATCTGGCATAGATATGCATGGGTACTGGGGAATTGAACATGGGTCCTTAGGCTCTGGAGGCAACGGTCTTAATTTATTTGAAAGCAGAGAGAGGTAGAAGAGAGGCACACAGAGACAGAATAGGCGCACCAGGACCTCCAGCCTCTGCAAACAAACTCCGGTTGCATGCACCACTGTGCATCTGGCTTTATGTGGGCACTGGGGAGTCAAAGTCCAGTCATTAGGTTTTGCAGGCAAGTGCCTTAACTGCTGAGCTATCATCTCTCCCACCCAATTAAAAAAATATATCTATATATGTTGATTTTTTGAGATAGAGTCTCACTCTAGCTCAGGCTGACCTGGAATTCACTACGTAGTCTCAGGGTGGCCTTGCACTTAATGCTATCTTCCTACCTCTGCCCCCCAGTGCTGGGATTAAAGGTGTGCCCCACCAAGCCCATCCCAATAAAAATACTTTTTAAAAAAGAAAATGTGCATAAACCAGGCATGGTGGTGCACACTTTTAATCTCAGCACTTGGGAGGTAGAGGTAGGAGGATCGCTGTGAGTTCGAGGCCATCCTGAGACTACAGAATGAGTTCCAGGTCAGCTAGAATGAGATTCTACCTGAAAAAAGCAAAACAAAAACAAAAGAAAATGTGCATAATAGTTTCATGTTATTAGATTACTGTATGCATTAATGAGAAAATCCCTATAGACTGCTCATAAGCCTCTCCTCTTCTCCAAAGCAAGGACAGAGCTGGAATATAGCTCAGTGGTAGATATGCAAGAGGCCTTGGGTTTGATCCCAATACTGCATGGGTGGGGTGTGGGAGGGAGCAAAACAGAGATAACAGTAGGATTTACCTGGGGATGCAGATTAAATGAGATAATGAAGGAACATTAATTATTAAGATGCCCATGGGGGCTGGAGAGATGGCTAAGCGGTTAAGGCACTTGCCTCCAGTGCCTAAGGCTCAGGGTTCAATTCCCCAGTACCCACATAAGCCAGATCCACAAGGTGGTGGCCCTGATTCTCTCTCTCTCTGTATCTCTCTGCTTGAAAATGAATAAAATATTGAAAAAAAAAAAAAGATGTCCTTGGAGCTCAGCTGAAGCATGAATGAAGCCCTAGGTCCACTTCTCTGCACCACATAAAACTGAATGTGGTAGCTCACAACCATCATCCTGGCACTCAGGATGGAGGCAGCAGATCAGAAGTTCAAGGTTATCCTCAGCAAGTTTGAGTCTAGCCTGACCTACCAGGAACCCTGTCAACCACTCCTTCCCCACCCAAAGGCCTCTCTCCGAAGTCACCACCCTAGAGTTCCAGGTGGTAGAAGACACTGACTGATAGAATGACACCCAGAAAAGAGCAGGGGAGGGGCTGAGATCCCGGGAGTGTACAGGGGAGGGCTTTCCTTCCTGAGACCTGTGGTCTCTGCCAGGCCAGGCTCTGAGTTTCGAGACCTCTGTGATGTCAGGAGGATCAGCATGAGTCTTCCTCCCCTAAAGCAGGAGCCAAGTGCCTCCCAGCCAGGGAGGGAGAGAAGTGGAAGTTTCCTGGGTTTCTGTGTCTCTCCCCCTCCCTTCTGCGGGGGAGCTGACTGCACTCTCAGGAGACCCAGGGAAGCCGGGCTGGCTCTAATGTGATTTTGCCTGGATGGAGCTGGCAGCTGGGAACCACTTTCCCTCGGCCTGCCCTCTGCCGGGGAAACTCCATGACGGAGACCAGGCAGCTGGCAGGGAGAAGCTCGTGCAGGCCAGAGATGCAAAAAGCAAATTTATTTTTTATTTTTTTAATTATATATTAGAGAGAGAGAGAGAGAGAGAGAGAGAGAGAGAGAGAGAGAGAGAGAGAGAGAGAGAGAGAGAGAGAGAGAGAGAATGAGAACGGGCACACCAGGGCCTCCAGCCACTGCAAAGGAATGAACTCCAGACACATGTGCCACCTTGTGCATCCGGCTTTACATGGGTCCTGGGGAATCCAACACCGATTCTTCTGCTTTGCAGGCAAAGGCCTCAACTGCTGAGCCATCTCTCCAGCCCAAACAGTAATTTTTAAGGTGGGAGCAGGGGGAAGATAGTACAGAGAACAAGACCTCACAGACCGTGGGAGACAGGACCTGAAGACTAGTCTCAGCGCTGGTGCCCTGACCCTGTGACACTTGGTCATGTCGTTTAAGATGTTTGCCCAACTTTTAACTTCCCAATTCCTGAAATGATTAGTTAAGATCTCAAAGGAGCCTGGAGAGAATTAGTTGAAACAGACTGGAACACAGCAGAGGGATTGAAGAGAAAGGAAATCTCGGGATTCTGGAGACTTCGTGATTACAGAACGAAGCCCTAGCTATGGTGTGATTTGTCATTCGCCATGAGGTCCCAAGAGGCTCCCTAATATTCTGGGCCTCAGAACTGGTTTCTCTGGGTGGTTGAGGATGACACACCGGGCAGGAGATCCAATCTGCATCTTCCTTGAGCTCTTGGAGACCTCTGGGAACCAGTCTTTCCCAGCTGCACATTCCTGTTCCGGGGAGGACTGGATGACAAGCTACATGTCACTCGGTGGCCTCTAGGGACTGGGGAAAGAGAAAGAGCCATGTCCCTGTTGGAAGTGAAAAGCATCCCTGAGGCCTGCAACTTTTGCAGGGAAGGTTACCATGCCAACAACAGCCTCCTTGCCCAACGGGGATGAAAGGAAGCAAGGCCGTGGGTGACAGGCAGCTATTGTGTGTCCACAAACTTGCCTGGAATCCATCAACCGGTTACTAACTGCTGCTCAGCAGGACAGGGCAGGGAGATTCAGGTTAGGCTTCAGTGGGACTCCAGGACTGGCAGGACCGATGAGGGCAGGGCAGGGCCAAGGGAAGATTGGGAAATGCTCTTCGAAGATTGATACCCATCTCTTGCTGAAATGTGTGGGTGTGGTGAGAGCAGGCGTGGGAGGGAGGATGGCGTCCTAGATACCAGGTTCTGGCTGGGATGGGAACTTGTTTGCCACCTCTATTCAAAGCGAGGAAGGGGAGGGTCTGTGCCACAGAAACACCTCTGGTCATAAAACCTTGGCCCAGGGAGTGAGGGGAGGGCAGGAAGATGGGTAGAAATCAACCAAAACAAAGTATGTATGAAAATGCCATAAGGAAGGCAGGCATAGTAGCACACACCTTTAATCTCAGCACTGGGGAGGTTGAGGGAGGAGGATCGCTGTAAATTTGAGGCCAGCCTGAGCTACAGGGTGACCCTAAAATACAAAATACAATTTTTAAAAATGCCGATTACTTTGTAAACTAATTAAAAAAAAATCTTAGTCCGGTCAAGTGATGCAGGTCTGTATAACCCGGCTACTATTTCCCTTTTTTTTCCCCCAGGGCCTTGCACTTGCTAGGCCAGCGCTCATCCACTGAGCTAAATCCCCAACCCCAAACCCAGCTAGGAAGATCTAAAGTTCAAGATCTCCCTGGGCTGCAGGGTGAATTCAAGGGCAGCCGGGGCAACTCACTGAGACCCAGTCTCCAAATGAAGAAACCAAAACGGGCTGGGGATGGCATGGCATGCCGGGGGCCTGGGGTTCAAGTCCTAGTACAGGAAGGAAAAAGAATTAAAACCTTGGCAAGCGGACCTCAGGGGGCTGGGGACGGAGTTCAGCTCGCCTGCGCACACGCAGCCCTGGGTTCAGGGCTTAGCATCGGGCGGGGGAGGGGATGCCAAGGAGGCATCTCCATGGGCACAGGGCTTCCAGGAAGGCTGACCAAGCTCCCAAACCTGTGGCTTGCCCGACACCAGACGGACACCCTCCATTTCATGCGATGACCGCAGCAGAGCCGCCACGTAGGAACCGTAGCCCAGAACGCGGGCACGGGGTTCAGAGAGGACCCTCCAGCTCGCTAAAGGGAGAAGCCTCGCGTTCTTCCGGAAGGATCGCTTCCGAGGCCGCCGGGAGGGGCTCCCGGATCGCCAGTCTCTCCAGCCGCAGGAGGTCCGGGGTCCGCGGACCCCGAGACGGTCCAGGCGGAGGGCGCGGGCCGGGCCGGGCGGGCCGGGGGCGGGCGCGGGGCGGGCTCGGCGGCGGCGGAAGCGCCTCCATCTGGGGCGGGCGGGCGGCCCGCCTCCTCCCGCCGCCGGCCGCCCCGCGCCATGTAGGGCGCTTCCTTCCCGAGCCCTACAAGGCGCTTCCTCCGGCCGAAGGCCCATACATGGCGCTTCCTTCCCGACGCGCCTGGCGGACGGCCCCGCGGGACACCGCCCCTGCTCCCCGGGCTCCTCCGGCGACTGCGTTGCTCTCCGTTGCGTTCCTCCCGCAGACAAGGCCTCAGGTCCGCTGCCCCGAGCTCCGCCGGTGCCCGGGCGGGGGTGGGGGTCTGCGCGACCCGGGCCCACCTGCCAGCGCCTGCGGGGGCTTGAACCTGCTCCGCCACGAGCAGAGGTCGCAGGAGAGGGTCCGGCCCAGCTGTCCTCAAGGAAGGCGAGCCAGGCCCCAGGGTGCCCGACGACCCGCCCCGGGACCTTGTTTTTCGAGGCGGGGTCGCCCTCTAGCCCAGGCTAGGCTGGGTTCACTGTGTAGTCTCAGGGTGGCCTCGAACTCACGGTGATCCTCCTGTCTCTGCCCCAGTGGGTCGCCACCGCGCCCGGCAGCTTCGTTTCGTTTTGTTTTTTCCTGGGTTTGGTGTAAACACATTTACTCACAGGCTTTCATGGCGCGAATAAGGCCAAACGTTAAAGAGTTTCAAGTGTTCTCCCAGCCTCTCAGGTTGTGACTAGGACGCACGGAGAGGCTCTCCAAGGCCCAGGAATGAGGTTTTTTTTTTTGGGGGGGGACTGTAGGACAGGCCCCCACGTCCGGGTTTCCTAGCTCGGCTGCAGGCTCCCAGCAACGTCTTTTGCGCGGCTGCCTGTAGGATTGTGGGTAATGTAGTCCGCAGAGAAAGCTCCGGGCGGTGCCTTCCAACCCTGCCTCCTGCTGGCCACTGCTGGGGATCACCTCCCTGCTAGGTAATGCCCAGTGTGCTGGGTTGCCCTTGCTTCCAATAATGCAGTGCTCTGGAGGCCATCACCCCTTCTCCCAGGACCAGCCTCTTGCCTCCTGAGCCCCCTGCAGGCTCTCAGATAGCCCTGCCCTTACCCGCAGGCTAGATGGGACAGCCATACAGCTTGGGAAGTGTCCTCATTTCTTCCAGAGAACATCTCTGTGTTGTCTTTACCTCAGAAGATCTTTGCCTTTTCTTGCTTGGAGCCTACCTCTGAAGCTTCTGCTCCCCTTTCCTGGCCTGTCTTCCCTAAGAATGGGCTTGCTCTCTAGCTTTCCTTTGAGTGGGGTTGGATAGCCAAGCAGAAGGGGTTAAGGCCAGGTAGGGTGTTTCAGCAGAGTGGCAGAGGGCTCTGCAAGTCAGTCAAGGGAGCCTAGGGGCTGGACAAGCAAGTTCATAACAACTTAAACCATCCCTGACTCACAGGAAAGAGACTTCAAAACAGCTTTCACAACCTCACCTGGATGCTGGCCACCTTCCCCTCCCAGCTGGGGCCTGGGCCCTCACATGTTCCCTCTGGTGCTCTCTGGACAGAATAGGCTTGAAGTGAAGAAGGAGGTCGTCCTTGTTCAGAGTACAGTTTTGGACTGGAATGTCAGGCCCTCATGTTGGCTCATCTCTTGCTGAGTCTGACCAGTCATTTATGATGTTACTTTCTTTCCAGTGGGCAGATCAGAATAAAATCCAAGTGCTAAAATTATGTTTGCTAAAGAGAAGAGGCAGGCATGATGGTACATGTCTGTGATCCCTGCACTCTGGAGGTGGAGGCAAAAGGAACACCTTGGGCTTGAGGCCAACCTGAGCTACATAGTGAGTTCTGTGCTAGCCTAAGTTACACAGTGGCAGCTGTCTCCAAAGGAAACAAAGTCTTGTGGTATTGTAGTAAAGAGCTAAGGAATGACTAAACACAGGACCAGAGACTTTGTTTTGAGGGTGGGCTCAAAGCTCCTAGGAATATCTTGGCCTTTTCCCCACCAGGATCAGACCCCAGGCCCACCCAGATTGCACAAAGAATTAAATCCATCAGACATGGTGGCACACATCTTTAATCCCAGCACTTGGGGGGGGGGTGCAGAGGTAGGAGGATCGCTTTGAATTCAAGGCCAACCTGAGACTACATAGTGAATTCCAGGTCAGCCTAGGCTAGAGAGACCCTACCTCAAAACACCAAAGTAATAAAAAAATCAAAATGCTGGGCTGGAGAGATGGCTCCTGTACAAGGTCCTAGTTCAATTCCAGAACTGCAAAAAATAATAAAAACTAAGGAGTCACGACAGTGTAATATCCGAGAAATCCCCTGTATGTCCTATGTCCACTCTTCCATGAAGATGCTGGACAAAAAGATTATTTCTTGAGACAAGGTCTCATGTAGCCCAGGCTGATGAAGACCTCACTGTGTAGCCAAGGATGAACCTGAGCTCTGATCCTCTCCCCTCCACCTCTCAAGTACTGGGATTCCGGGCTTGTAACCATGCCCAGGTAAGATGCAGGATGAATTATAAGAAAGCCCATGGGAATTCCTTTTGTTCATCTTCAACTGTGATGGTGGCTAAGCAGGCTACCAGTCACAATGTGTTTGGGAAGGATATAAGTGCTAATGCAACTCAAGCTCTTGGCTGTCTTTGAAAACACACCAATGGTTGGTAAAATAAGCCCATTTACCTGTACCAGTAAGTGCAGGAATGTTCAGCACTTTACTGGCCTGGGAATCAAATAGACCAGACTTCAAGTCCTAGATTTTGCTGCTTAGTAGCTTAGGAAGATGTAAACAGTATCTACCTAAGTTTTTCTTTTTCTCAGGATAGGGTCTCACCTAGACCAACTATATAGTCCCAGACTGCCCTCGACAGCGATCTTCCAACCTCTGCAGGGATTAAAGAAGTGCACCACTATGTCCGGATTTTTTGTTATTTGTTTTTCAAGGTAGGGTCTCACTGTAGCCCAGGCTGACCTGGAATTCACTTTGTAGTCTCAAGGTGGCCTCCAGCTCATGGTGATCCTACCACTGCCTCCAAGTGCCACCAACCCAGCCCTAAGTTTTCCTACAGTTATTTTACAGATAGTTCAAAATCCAGAATCCAGAGTGCTAAGCTCGGTAGAGCTAGAAGACTCCTGGTCTCTCACTTGTCCTGCGTCCTTCAGCTGATTGCTCTCCATTTTCCAAAATTTAAGAACAGAGCACGCTGTCAGAGTACCTGTTAAAAGGTCAGAAATTGGCCTTTTCAGATGAAGCACGTTTCATTTGTCCACAGCTAGCATCTTTGTAATCTGGCACCACCTTGTGGTCACCAGCCCCTTCCACAGGACCAGGGTTGCTGGCCCTCTCAGTGCCCTACCCTGTACATTTCATGTGCCTTCTTTAATCTTACCCACCAGGCAGGAAACGTGATGCCCAAGGACATGGATTAGTTAGCTGGTCTCCCTAGAACTAGGAGTTCTATTCCTGTCAGAAGTGTTCTTTAGTGAGACTCTGCGATAGACGGAGGTCTGTAATTGCATTCACTTGAGGGGGAGGCAGGATCACAAGTTGAAGGCCAGTTTGGCATATTAGCGAGACTGTTTTAAAAAAGTAAATGTGCCGGGCGTGGTGGCACATGCCTTTAATCCCAGCACTCGGGAGGCAGAGGTAGGAGGATTGCCGTGAGTTCAAGGCCACCCTGAGACTCCATAGTGAATTCCAGGTCAGCCTGGGCTAGAGTGAGACCCTACCTCGAAAAACAAAACAAAGTAAAAAAGCAAATGTGCTGGTGTGGTGGCACATGTCTTTAGTCCCAGAATTTAGGAGGCTGAGGTAGGTGGTCAGCTTGGAGCTACAGAGATGGTTCCAGGTCAGTCTGGCTAGAGTGAGACCCTACCTGAAACAAAAAGATGACTGGGAATATGGTTCATAGTGCTGGCCTATCATGCCAAAGGCCTCAGGTTCAATCCCCAGTATCACAGCTCAAGTGCTGGGATCATAGGCAGTCACCACCACCAGGCTTGTGGGGAGCCCTTCGTGCCATACATGCGTCAA
>PVHP010049781.1:0-12040 GCA_004024765.1 Zapus hudsonius
AAAAAAAGTATACAGATTAGGATGCAGATAGCAAAAGTCTAAAAAAAGTTGAAATGGACATCATCAAAATGTTCTGTGGGTTATTTTTATTCTGCCATTCATTCTGCACTTTTCAATTTACATGTAAATTACACTACACTTTTACAATCAGAAAAAATAGTGCTGTTTCTTTATATTGATCAGCTTTTCATTTTATATATAAAGGCATAACTTGGACTTTGAATCATATAGCTTTGTATTACTGGTTCATCATGCCCCTTAGACTAGCTCTGTGACCTCAGAGAGATTATTCGTTTTCCTCTTGTGTCTAATAGTCATAACATCATCCTAAAGGGTGGTGAAGAATAGATCAGGAAACATTTAGCATAGTATGTAACAATCATCTAAAGATTCAATAAGTAAAAACTATTGTAATATTATTTCCAGTACCTTTGCTCTACCCCCATTTCCTGTCCTTCACTGAGTGCCACCTCTCCCCCTGTGCCCATGCCCACATCCAGTCCTCTGAGACTAGGTTTATGATGCTAAAGTAGCTGCTTTTGTCATTACAGTTCATTACAGAGTTGTAAGGGACTAAACTCTGTGATTTCAATGCTATTTAGAACTACATGGTTCATTCAAAAGAGTTTCCCAGCAGCTTCCCTGTGACTTTACTCCAGCCCCACAATTACTTACTTCCTCATCTAAAGGGGTCAAAACGACTGCTACTTTTCCTTCACTCTTTTGTTGAATTAACTGTGCAATAACCTGCACTTCTGTACTCTAAAAGATCAACTTTATGTGCAAAACTGTGCTTTCTATGCTAAAAACATTGGTCTCCCTTTTCTTCATTTTTTGGAACTTAGTTTACTCTTCACACAATTCTGGGCCTATGTTGAGTTAAACAATTTGCTCAGCATAGACTCCGAGTTGCACTCCCCAAAATCACATGTCCAATCAATAACTCACTCTCAAGAGGAATGTGCACACAGAGACTATTCAACAGCTGGAATTAATATGCAGCGGTAAAGACGAAAGGAGCACATGTTGCTTAACTTGGGCAAGTGAAGGCTGGTGCCTGTTGGGTCTAAGAGGTTCTGATCAATACAGCTATTGTTTACTCTAGAACCAAATGAAAGAAAGAATCTGCATGAGGTGGGGGATAGCTTTTAAAACATAGCACAGTGTGAAATTCCCACCCCCCAAAAAACCCAAAAATTTCAAGGAATATGTCTCTTTAAATATTTACAGACCTAATTGGGATGTATGCAGATACCTCTAATCTAGGGTGGATGGAGAAATAGGAAGAAAATTTAGAAATAGATTTAGTAACTAAAGGGAGAATCTATTTGACTACACAGATCGTGATTATTGAGTAATTATTCTTTAGCCCTGTTTGAGTACCATAGACAGGACACACCCTGCATAGTAGAGAGTTTTCAGATTTCTGAGATGTTTCTGTTTGATATCACTGTGGGCAAAGAGCACTAAAGCCATTCTACGCAGTGAGTACCACTTGCAAATCGTTCATTGAGTAATTCAATAAATATTTATTAAGGACCTACTCTGTGGGCATGTTCTGTACTAGAGCTAGAAATATGAGTAAACAAGACTATCTACTCCTCATAATTACCTCATGATGGCATATTCTAAATACACACAGCCTTAAGTTTCAAAAGATATCATGTTTACATTCACAATGTAGACTACTCCAAGAACATGGATCCAAAATTCTCTGTAAGCTTGGAGCCCTGACAGCAAGCAGATGACTAGATGCCTGGGGGGTGGGTGAGGAGACAGAGGGGTGGTTGGGTGGATGACTACGATGATCATTATTTGATAATTCTTTATTGCCACAATCGCTTGCTCACTGCTGTTTATTAAGTCCCAAATCAACACTTGCAGCGCCCCACAGTTCTCGAACACACATGGAGCAAAGATAAAGCTGAGTCATCTGATGCCCGGCTTCTCGGCTGACTTCAAACAAGATCACACTCTACTTTCTTGGTCTAACTTTCATCGTATAAACAAGCATCATTTTTGCAATCTATCTCCTGGCATATAGTGGTCTCGATGCTGATTTCACTATTTAAAATGGCTCCCAAGCACAGTCCTAAGCGGTTGTCCACTATCGTTAAGTACAGGGAAGCTGTGACGTGGCTATGGAGAAACTCTGTGTGTCACAAAAGCTTGGTTCAGACATGACTTATAGTTGTGAGTGTAGTGTTAATAAACCAATAACTTATCTTAAATGTTTCTTTAAACAAATGTATACAAAGTCTCTATTGCTCAGGTGATGAAAGCATTGTGACCAGGGTGTTTTGCATGAATTTCTCTGTTAACTTAGCTGGTGGCTATTCTGTGCAGGTCCAGACTGAAACACCAGCAGCAGAGTCCACACCAGTCTCCTGGAAGTGAGGAGCCCTCCATTAAGGGTCAGATTGTAAAGACTGAGGCCCATTGACAGAGAACACCATGCAAGTTTAAGAGTCTTCACTGTTCATGGAACCTGGGGTGTGGGTGTCATGCCTGGAGGCCACACACAAGTCAGGAAGAAACCCAGGCAGGGAGACAGAGAGGACTCATGAAACAATGCCCTTATTGGGCACAGGATCATGTGGCCAATCCCAGGAACATTCTAGCTGGGGGTTTAAAGCAAAACAATGATGAAGTCCAGTCCTACAGTGACTAAGAAGTGGCCATTTAGTCTTCCAGCAAATGCCTGAATGGTCCACTTAAAGGAAGTAGTTAAAAAAAAAAAAAAACAGAGCCCAGGTTTATGTGGGAAATGTTTCTTTAAGATCTTATCTGGGGCCACTAGCTTGGCCTTGTGGGTGTGGTGTCAAATTAGAAACTGTGTCAAAGGCATCTGGTAATGAGAAAGTTAAGCATATATTTAAAGATGGGTGATGCTAAGGTAACATAAAATTATAACTCTACCTCAAGGCTCAGAGAGGAACCTAATTCCTATTTGCTTGAGCAATGTTCCAGCATTCACTAATACAGTGCTCATTGCAATTTTATAGAATGTAATTATCATTAATAATGAGAATTATCAGCAGAGAGATGGCTTTGAGAAGTGTGGGAGCTGTCATTTATTTCAGTGGAGGAAAAAAACACATGGATTTTGCTTTGAGGGGAAACATCTTATATCTGGACATAAATATAACTCTACATTGACTTGTCTTGGAGTGATGAGCTTCATTTGGGAAACTGAGCGTCCTGAAGGAGCATTCTGAAAAATCAGGCTAGGCCTTCGAGAGTCTCATGTGTGCCAACTGCTGGCCTTTTCTGCCAACCCCATCAGAAAGGAATATTTTCCCAGGCTTGTATTTGATTTCAACACTCAATTATTTTCTTCAGCACCCACATGCTAGTACATGCCCAATAAAGTGTTGGATTTTTTTCTCTTTCGCTGTAAACACAGTACAAATCCAACTCCCACATAAAGAGTATCTGCTGCAAAATCATGTAGCACCCACATATTTGTTTAATGAAACAAGACCCAAATGGAAAAGGTACAATCTCATTTCAAGTTGAGATGCCTGGGGACAATTCTGATAGTGTTTAGAGGTGGATAATTGTGGGAAGCAGAAGAAATGAAAGATAAATATTGGCAATGGCTGAAAGAAAATGAAAAGGCTATATTCAGATCTATGAGCAACACCAATAAGTGGTCTGAAGTAAACGACTAGAGATTTCATGAGCATTTGATGTCTAGGTATATATCCTCCAAGTGCAGGAGACTTCTGACTTCCACAAGCACAATTGCTTATGAAAAGAAACAAGAAGTCTATTATTACAAAGCATTCAGCAGTAGCCATGCATCTATAAAATTTAACTAGACATCCTACTATTTTCAGAGAGTAAAAACTACATCAAGAATGCTGTAGGAACTTTGATCTTAGTAGCTAGAAGGGGTAGTTTGAATCAGGTGTCCCTCCATAAACTCATGTGGTCTGAATGCCTTGTCCCCAACTGGCGGGTATTTGGGAGATGGAGACTTGCTGGAGGAGGTGTTTTGTTGGGGGTGGACTTGGGGATATAATATCCAAGTTCCTTCTTGCCAGAGTTTAGCTTATTCTCTTGATTTTTGCCAGCTGCTATCACAAGATGGTGATGTCCAGCCTCTGCTCATGCCATGCTTTTCCCTGCCATCATGAAGGTCCCCTTGAGATCATAAGTCCAAGTAAACCCTATCATCAGTGGCTTTTGCTATTTTATCTCAGCAACACAAAGGTCACTACAACACTAGATAATGTCACAAGGTAAAAACAAAGGAGGAAACATGCTCTGGAAGTCTTCCTGCTTCCCAGAAGAATGGGTACCACATTCCAGAAGCATTAATGAGACTCACTCATAAGCCAACATTTTGTAAACACAAAAGAACAGTAATGAGTGAACTACAGAAAGTAATCAACAGGATCTCCATTTTGCTGTTTTCCCCATCAAGACTAAAAAATTCAAAAATTATTTAATCAGGCTTCAATATTATATTACTTAGCAGATGACTTTTTGTTACATATTAATTTATTTCTTTTTTAAAAAGCCATTCAAGCTACTTATTTTTCCTGCAGAGTCCAAAATACTCAAATTTTGTTGCAAGAATCTGATGACCTCTTAGAAGTTCAATGACAAGCCGTGTCTTTAGCTAAAATTAATTAACCACTTCCATTATTCTGGGTTCGGTTGTATATGCTCCATGTATGTGATTTTGGTGTTTGTCTCCCAGAGTCCCTCTCAGTTCCATTCTGGTCAGTGACCAGTGACAGAAATGTCATGATCGGCAGAGAAGTAGGGAGTCAGAGGCCTTCAGTGAAACTGGAAAGGGCAGATGATCCAGAGAAAAGAGCTCAAGAGAGCCCTGGGTGCCAGCAAGTTTACTTCAGAGACACTGACTATGGGTGCTACAGGCTCTGGACTGCGCAGGAATGTCCTTGTCTGATCAGGAAAATAGGGGATGTTGGTTAACCTTGATCCCAGACTCCCTTGTCACTAGAGTCCAGTCACATGGTCAGTTCCAAGTCCATCAAATTCACCCACATGGGAGTTGACTCCAAGAGGCAGAGTTGGTGGAGAAGCATTACCACAGTGGGCGATGTGACTCCAGCACAAACAGTGCTGCCAGCAACTGGAGGCATCGGGAGTTCAGGGGTGGCAATTCTGAGGCATAATTCTGGTGATAAAGAAATGCAGTCACTAGACAGAAATGCATTATGACAGGAGGGAAAACTGAAATGGAGCAAGAAACACAGACATGATCCAGTCAGTCCTCTCATTTGAAAATTTTCACAGCCCTCTATCCGGTAGAATGCTGTGCACGTAGTTGCTGCGTTGACCCAGCAACTCAGGAACCTAAATTCTTAAACCAAGCTAAACTTTCCAAGCTGCTGGATCCACCCAGCATTCTCTCCTGGAGGCACAGCCTTGCCTTCGCAGCCTACTCCTATTCATCCTTAAGGGTCCTTCTCAAATGTCCCTCCCCAATTATGACCCCTTTCTTTGACCACAGTAGAATCAATTCCACTCTGTCTATCCACGAGCTTGGAAAGTGTGTTTTTAGAGCAATTGCCTCATGAAATTATGAGTTACGTACCTGCCTGGTACAGACTATAATGTCTTCTCGTTTCCTGAGTTCCTAGCATTAACAGCACAGTGCTGATCATTTAATTGGTACAAATCAATGTGTTAGTGTAAGGATCAGGAACCTAGTTTGGACAAGAAGCAACAACATAAACCAAAAATAACTTTGATAATTTAGACACAGTTTGGTCCCAGCTGAACAGGTCCAGCAGATCTGTTCACTAAAACTATGAAAATAAATGGTTTTTTTTGTTTGTTTTTGTTTTTTGGGTTTTTTTTGTTATTGTTGTTTTGCCCAGAGCTTGCTAGTAAAGGATTAAATAAATTTAAGCAAATAACTAGAAAAAGAATTAAGTAATGATATTTCAATAAATGTTTTTTTTCTCTCTAACATTCAGTCTTTTGACAGTGATTTTTGAATTGTTTGTGAAGCCTTCAATTAATGGAGGCCAAGGATGGTGATTCTTTGAATCACAAAGAATGTATATTATATCTCCTGCCTAATGAAGGAATCCAACTCGGGTTTCTAGACCATAAAATCAAATGTGCCCATGATCAAATCTCATCAAATGCTTGGTAATGAAGTCAATGCAATTCTCCGAGAAGCCCATGAAGACTTCGAGAGCACCAGGCGGCAAGAAAAAGTGAAAACTCACATAACACCGACTCCAAGTGGGACCTTTCTACTTGAGTTGGAAAAAATGATCATTTTGGGGGAGTTATAAACAATTGATGCAATGGAAAATTCAAAAATAAATAAGTGAGGATATGGGACATTGGAGGGGGAAAGGCAGAAACGAGATGCAGTAAGTGAATGACGGGGCCCACATGCGTTGTGAGGAGCTGTTCCCCAGAACTGACTTCAGCAGCACTTGCCTTCCTTGCGTCTTTAAGACCTGTGACTTCTTGCTACTTAGTAAACCCCCTCACGTGCGCTCTTCCTTTCTGAAACAGATCAAGTCTGATTATCAGTGAAAAATACTGCTTAGAAAATATTACTACATCTCCCTCTCTGCTTCTAGAGATCCAGTCTTGCAAAATTTTAATCCTATTCACTGTGGCATTTTGGTTCAATTCACTCTGAGCGAACCACACCCTCCCGCCTTTGCGGAAAGGCTGCTCTGCCATTCTCCTGCATGTCTTCATTCTTGTGCATCGCAGTCAGACTCAAACAGGGTACGGTATCTTAGTTTCTAAAAGTGCCCCCTTGAGCCACATCACCCACAGGAACCCACTTCTCTCTGCTCACTTCACAGCCAGTCATGGCCAACCAAGTAGACCACGTATTTATTCTCTAACCATTCTGCTGGCCATTATCTGTTCAGCCTCCTGCAATTCTAATTTCTGCCTCTACTTCCAAAAGTACTGCAAAAGTCATGAATGACCTCTAAGGTATAAAGTAATCATCTTAAACTATTAAGAACTGTCAACCAAGTTGACCACTTTCTTATGGAAAAATCCTCTTGTCTTTTCTAAAACACCACACTCTCCCAGAGGCCTTCTTGCAGAATTTTTTCAGGACTGAGCCTGTTTTTGTTTGTTTGTATGTTTGTTTGTTGAAATTTTTTTAATTTTATTTTTTGAGAAAGCATATCATGTAACCCAGTAGCCCAGGCTGGTCCAGAATTCACTATGTAGACAAAGATGACCTTGAACTTCTGACCATCCTGCCTCTACTTCCTGAGTGCTAGAATTACAGGCACGTTTAGCCATGTCCAGGTTATGGGATACTAGGGATTTGAACCCTGAACGTTGAGCATGCTGGACAATCATCTATCAAGTAATCTAGATGCCAACCCTTCTTCCTTCCTTGCTATTCATCAATAAAATCTTGTACACTCACATAGCTTCAAGTGTCATTTATGTGTCAATGAATTTTCAACTTATAGATCTAACCTTGTATCCAAATAATTCTTTAATATTTACACTCTAATTTCTCAAAAAGAGTTCACTGTTCAAATTTTAACCTTGACTTCCTTCTCAAACTCGCTCCAGTCCCAGTCTTCATTGCTTCAGCAAATTGTACCTTCTCCACTTCATGCATTCTACTGGCCAAAAATCTGTAATCAAACTCACTATTATCTTCTCCTTCATCTTCTTCCCAAGTCATTTCCAAGTCCTGTCTATTTTGTCAATAAAGGATGTGTGAAATCCACCAGCCCTGTGCATCATTGGTTCTTTCTCTAGCGTCCAAGTCATCATGACCTTATACTGAGATTAAACAGTAATATCCCATCAGCCCTGCTTGCCTCTCCTTACAGCTGGAGTGTTCTCTGGCGCCTTGAATTGGATTGTGTGTGCTCTTACTTTAAAGCCTATATTGGCTTGTGGTTTCGGCCTGGGTTATCTGGAGAATTAGAAACACAGTAGAGGACCCGCATGTGTATCTGTGGTGGGGGGAGAACCTAAAATGCATACAACATAGATCTAGCATGATCTGACTCCTGCCCATAGCTCTAGACTTTCTCCCATAATCCTCATGGCACCTCCTGCTCCAGGCACTGCTGCTTTTCCGTTCTTCTCTTGTTTCAGGTCTTCCCCTTCCCACAGCCTTCATACTCAGCCTGCTAAATGTCTGCAGCCATCATCTCTCCAATTCACTTACCCTTCAAGACATGTTAGCATCATCCTCAGAGAGGTCTTTCCTGGCTTGCCAAACGAATATCCGTTTTAATCTTTGATGGTATCTTACACGTTAGCATTATAGTTCTTATAATATACATTATAGAAATTTTCATCTAATAAGTTTCTTTTACCCAAGCAGTCCATGAGTTCTATGAACACGGGAATTGTGTTCATCTTTCTCTATATATAAGCAGCTGGTCCATTAGTAGGCATTTATTGAATGGATTGGAAGTTAGATTTCTTATAAGGCTGCATTTGGTTGTTTTAACTTGGTTTAAAGAAGGGAGGAAGCTACTGATTTCCAAATGGGGAAAGAATCATTTGCTATAAAGTACAGAAAGACAGCATACAAAACAAGGGACATAGCCAAGAAACTATTGGGTAAAACCCCAGGTTGGTTGAATTGACTGGCAGAGAAAGACCTCAGAATGTGAGCTCAGACCTCAGGAGAGTTGGGTGCCCTGTTAGACAGAGTTGCAACTATTCAAAGTAATTTACGCATCTTCTGCTTTTCTTCATATTGTTCATGAACTTAAATATAATTCATAAACTCTATTAAATCACCATAGTAAGGCTTCAGGGTGGTGTACATATATTTGCAAGCATTTACAAGTATAGACTTTTGTACATTTTGTGAAGAAGAATGAAGCACGCTGCCTCCTATCATGAACTGCACTCTGGTTTCCCCATCCAAGAGAATAAACAAGAACAGTTTGCTTTGGACTTTATGATTCAGCTTGTCACAGACATAAAATAATGAGGCTGAAAGAGATGCTGCATGGATGGAAAAAAGAAAATCCAGAGCTATGAATAATATTTCTGTGGACTCTCAAGTAAAGTGAAATAATAAACAAATCTTATACCACTCCTGGTCCAGAGCTAGTGAGTCAAGTGTAATATTCCAGAGATGCTACAGTGTTCATTGGAAATACACATACCAACAGCCAGAAAGGGAGTCCTCTCAGGTCGCTGCCTCCAAAAGAATGAAGACAAGATCCAAAAACTCCTATCAAGTTTGCTTCTCTCCCATGGTTAGATTGCACAGAATCTCTCAGTCTGAAGAAAAAAAAAAACAATAAAAGAATGCTAGAATTTCTTCCTTATGCCACCAAGTTGGATATTTCCTAAGTATATTTTTCCCTATTCTTCAGAGTAATCAAACCAAATACATTTCGAATGAGGTATACATTAAGTTATTAGCTATATTGGAAAATAAACATATAATTACATGATAACCTACAAAAATAAAGCTATAATTTAAACATATTATCTTCTACTTGAAATGTGAGGTCAATGTCACTTCATTAGGCAACTGGTTCAACAAAACTGAGCTCTTTTTCTAAAGATAAAATAAAATTTAATCAGCATGTTCAACATAAGATTTGGTGAGGGTTGAGCAAAACAATCTGAATTTCAAACTTCTTTATTTTTAAACCTTTCGAGGGTTTACTGTGTCTTGGATCATTTCTGAGTGTTAATCATACTCATGAATTTTGGCCATGGGATAGCAGGTAAAGAAGACTAAGGAGATTTTCCACTACTCCCAAACCATTTCATGAAAGTTGGTTTCTTGAACAAAGCACCAGTAGAGACTTGATTGGCATTTATCTTTTTCTCCAAAAAATAAACAAAGACACCAAAAAATGCAACCAACAAAATCATTTGCCTTTAAGAGCACACCACATACTCATAGGTGAAACTGCAGAAGAAGTAGACTTCTAATTGAGTAATCTTCAGGGGGGGGTTAGGAAGAGAAGAAGAGGGGGAAAGAGGGAGATTGGGAGGAAGGGAAGGAGATGCACTTGTGGGAAAGGGGTGTCTGGCTTCTGGAGTGCCCTGAAACTATTCAAACTGCTACAATTCACACTGAACTAGTCATTGTGCCTCTGTGAAGAACTGTGCCTTTAAGAGCATGTGTAATAAACCAGTATACAACTTGGGAAGCCACATGTTCCAGAAAGATCCCTAAGGAGTAGGGAGCTTACACTTCAAATACATATTTTTTTCTGCCTACTTCAGCCAAAAATCTTACCTGAAAGCTCTAATTTCATTCTCAGAGCTGAGTGAATAGTGACCAAGTAATGTTTAAACTAAGCAAAAGTCATCTGAAAAGTAAAAGAGAATAAGGACTCCAGAAAGTTCAGTAAGCCTTAGAGTAAATAATGCTATTTGAAGCAGGCTTCCTATACTCATGCAGACTGCATAGCAGCTCCCATGAGCATGACCCTGAAGAGCCAGCTTTCCAAAGGCCTCTGTGGAAGGGAGTCTGCACTTTCTCACTGGTGACACCATCCAACTCTCAGGTTTGAAGACTTAAAGAAACCAGAGCCAGAAAGAGCTGCTCTGCACTCTCCCATCCTGGCAGACACTGCTGCCTTGCAAAGTCTGCCCTGAAGAGGCTCCTGGGATGCCAGATTCTGTCCATTCCTCTTCACCCAGCCCTGGCCTGTCAGGGGGGCAGACTCGCTGGAGGAAGCCAGGACCCTGTCTTTACCAGCCCTCCGTGCACAGGATGGAAACTGGCCTCACTCAAAGCCTGCAGTCCTGAGATCAAGGTGACATTGCCAATGGGACCCATATTTAGATCCATGCTCAAAGGGAAAAGGGTCTTTGGACCCCCGGTGTTTTTCTTTTTATATTCACTCTCAGCCCTCCACCAAGCTAAGGAGCTGGAAGAAGAGGGCTGGCTCCTGCACTCCTGGGTGTCATTGAAGGATTCTGTATGTAAAATGCCATTAATGTTCCCTGAGTGTCACAGCAGAGGCAATGACCAGGATCGGCAGCCTGCCACACGATGCACTTTTGAGAAGTCACCTCTCTGTGTAGGGTGGTCCAGCCATGAGCTCTCTGCTTCTCTGTGTTTTCCAGCCTTTTGGCGGTGTGTCATCTCTCCAGCCTTGAGAGTTACATATGGTGAGGATCTCACTGTGTAAACTGACAGCAGAACTGGTCCAAGTTCTCCCCCATAGAACAGGACTGGTAGGATCCCCTGTGTCAGAAAGCAGAAGAGTATGTAGTGCAAATAGCAACATTTCCATAAGGAGAGAAGGTTCCAAGGTGCTTATTCTAAACAAGAATTGTATCTAGGTATTTTTGCAAAATCTATGATGCATATTCATGGTCATGCTTTTAAAAGTGTAAGATGTGACACATAAACAGACAAAGGAAATCTATTATATTTAGCTTCTATTATTAAAATATTTTAAAACCAAACTAGAGATATAGTCCTGTACTTTTCATTGAACTAAATAGTTGCAGCTGTGATAATTTGTATATTTCCTCATAGTGTTGAACATAAATAATACCTCTTGAAATGGGAAACAATTGTGACGTAAAAATATCCTGTGGTTTTTATCAGTGACTAACACCAAGAGTGCTGCAGATTGCCTAGAATTATAATTTTTAAAAAATGGCAAATTTCATTATAAATAAGTGCAAATAAAGGTGTCCCATCTTTTAAGTCCAGTTCCACAGGATCCCTGGATCCTAAGCAAATCACTGTGACTTTATGGCAACTATCAACCCTGCCCAGTGAGTGCATACGATGAATATAGCAGTTTAGCATCACTTCATATCATTCCCACAGAGACCACTGACAGGAAACACAATCGGTGGTTATGAGTAGGCTGACCACACCTCCCAGTAGGAGTGAGAAGCGAACCAAGAGAGGAGCACTTGTGTAATGGAGGAGCCTGGGCCTGGGGGAGACAATCAACAGCTTTCAATTCGGCCAATTTTCCACTTAGTGAGGGGGTCCCCTTGTCTGGAACTTGGGATTCAGGGTGAAAGGCACCGGATCCCATACTCTTAGGCTCCCAAGACAAGAAGCATTATGGGACCAATTGATAGGGAG
>PVHP010049782.1:0-12042 GCA_004024765.1 Zapus hudsonius
TTTTATTTGCAAGCAGAGAGAACCAGAGAAATAGAATGAGAATGGGTCTGCCAGTGCCTGTAATCATTGCAAACAAGCCCCGGGTGCATGTGCCACTTTGTACATCTGGTTTTATGTGGGCACTAGGGAATTGAACCTAGGTTGTTAGGCTTTGCAGGAAAAGTATTTTAACTGCTTAGCCATCTATCCAGCCCTACTTCCAGATTTTGAGCTTGATTTAAAATACTAGTTTTATGCCTGGTATGGTGGCCCACACCTTTAATTACAGCACTCAGGAGGCAGAGGTAGGAGGATTGCTGTGATTTTGAGTCCACCTTGAGACTAGTGAATTCCAGTTTCAGCCTGGGCTAGAGCGAGATTCTACTGCAAAAAAAAAACCCCAAAACCAGGCACCAGTCAAGATGGCAGGCACATTAAAAGACAAACAAACAAACATTTTATTTTTTTGCAAACATTGACAGGTGAAAAAGAGAGAAAATGAGAAAGAATGAGAATGTTCCAAATGCAACTTTGTGTTCAGTTGACATTTTTGGAAAATTGTAGTAGGACTGTCAGCCACACGCCACTGGGATGAATCTTCAAACCAGGCCCAGTTTTGGAGAATAAAGTATTTATTGAAACTACAGATTGAGGGGAAGTTCTATAACAGCCAAAGAGGCTGGCCCTCTTTCACAGGTCCAAGCAGAGAAAGAAACCCGTCACCTACACCACACACACAGAACAGGGAACAGGCAGGGAGCTAAGGAGAGAATTTCTTCCCCTTGAGGCTTAAGGTGGGGTCTTACAACCCTTTCCCAGACATAATGGCTTCCTGAGTCTCTAAAATTTCCTTCCTGCACTGCCCACACAGGAAAGGATGTTTACTTCTAGCTTCTTTGAGCTTCCTTACATCCTACCGCCTACTGAGAGGCTGCCTTCCTGTAAACATCCTCAGAGACCTTCCCAAGATAATTAAAAGATCAAGTTGACAACAAAACCTAACCATCACCAACTAGTAGGTCATTACCTACACTTTCAGCCCATATTCTCAGGGCACCCACTCTGAGAATATAATATTAATTGCAGTAGCCACTCCAATTAATTGTTAAAAACAGTTGCCCTTTTAACTCCAATAACTGAAGAAATTAAGCAAAATGGATAATATGGTGTATATGCTGATGGTGTATATGCTGACTAAGGATAGGAGTAGAAAAACTATAAGATTACTAAGAAACAGGATTTAGTTTAAGTAAATAGAAGGGTGGAATTGGGAAATTCTTAGTATAATCAGATTTTAAAGATTATTAAGGCAATAGAAAATTATAACTACGAAGTTGGGGTGGGTAAGGGAAAATGAATTAGAGTATATAGGTTGTAAGAGAAATAAAACAGTGCAGTTCATAACCCCCTACCCTATGGACAGATTAAGTATGCACTCCGAGGAGGGACCCTAGTGGGCAGGGGACAGAGAAGGGGGAAATGGAGGCACCATCACAAGGTTTGCTGATACATGTATATAATTATTCATAATAAAATATTAATTTAAAAAAGAAATAAAACATCAGTTAGGTACAGAAACAAATACATAATTGAGCAATATAAATACTAAAACTAAACAAATATTTTTGCATGATGTAAAAATTAATAAAGTAAAATAAAAACATATCCCCAGTCAAAATCTATTTTTGAATTATAATACTCTAGTATCCTTCCCTTATGAGATTTCTTATGAATTTTACCCTGCTGGTTTGGGAGCCCCCAGCCTATGAGGTTGAATTTCTTCCATGTATGCCACAGGAGTATCATGTCAGAGTGCTACCTAGCCACTCTAGTTTTCTGAGTATGCTATTGGGAGGGTCTCATTTTCCTTGTGTATTTCACAACTCTCCCACAACACACAGACACACACACGCGCATGTTTGTTTTTACCATTGCAGTTGGAATTTTCGTCTTAACAGGCTTTGGGCCACTTGTATCTGTGGCCTTAGCCTGAGTTTGCTTATTCCAATGAGTTTCTGTTCAGGTAAGCTCTCATGGGGTGGTAATGTGAGTAGCTCTTTGGTTCTCTTTGTCTCAACTCTTAATGCATGTAAGTGTCATGGAGTTCTGGAGACATGCTTATAGAGTAATTTATTTTGCTGACCAAGATATTTGATTCTTTGGCCTTCCTTGCCTCTGTGAAAGAGGTAGTGTTAGAACATGGTGATAGTATGTATGTTTGCTACTGCTTGTTGGCTCATGATCCAAATTGGTTTTTTGTTTGTTTGTTCCTGGAGATTTCATTTCTCTTTTTTACTGGTTCACTGTCAGGGACTGGATGAGTGGTTTCCTCTTCCATATTGCTTTTGTTGAGTAATCTACAATACAGCTACTTATCTCATTTCTGTATCTAATATTCAACATTTTCTGTGTTCTAGTCTTTCACAAAATCCTGATTGAACTGCTGTTCTCCCTTGACTTTCCATTCTCATCTCTTTTTTTAAGTTGGTATTGATATTTTCCCCCCAGATTTGATTTGTAGGGACTTAGGAGAATGATGCTTGCTCCTGTTCCACCATTTTCCTTTAATTGGATTTTGATCTTCATTCTAGGATGATTCAATTTTTTTGTGGTATCATTTCAGATGGAATTTTCCTTCTATTTATTTTTATTTTTTTGGTTCCTTTTGACACAGCATTTTGCTAGACAGCCCTGACTGGTTGACCTGGTCCTTGCTAAATAGTCAGGATAGCCTCTAACTCATGGCAGTCTTTTTGCTTCAGCCTCCCAGGTACTGGGATTATAGGCATGCACTATGATATGCAGGTGATTTTCTTAATAGCAATAATATTATCTTTTCATTACTTTTAAGACTAAAGTTTTACAGAAGGAATTTTTGTCTTGGCATGGTGACACTTGCCTATAATCTTACCACGCAGGAGGCTGAGGTTGAATGATCACAAAATTCAGGCCAGCCTGGGTTGTAATTATGTAAGATACTGCTTCAAAAGTGTTTGGTCCATTATTTCAAATATACTTTCTTACTTACTATGTATGTCTTACTGAAACTTGAGGACAAAGTAATATTAATGGACTTAGTAGATGATTATAAAAGTCTGTGCTACTTTAGGTGCTGACAGCAAAGGAGAAGAAGACCCAGTTGGATGACAGGACAAAAATCACTGAACTTTTTGCTGTTGCCCTTCCCCAGTTATTAGCAAAAGTAAGTTTGTGTTGATAGCATATTTTCAGTCAGCTATCACAGGTGTTTTTTCAAAACAACTTTCAACATTGTATGCCTACTTAACATTATTGTAATGTTTTAACATGATTCTTTTTATTTCAAAGTACTCTATAGATGCAGAAAAGGTGACTAACTTATTGCAGTTGCCTCAGTACTTTGACTTGGAAATCTATACTACTGGACGATTAGAAAAGGTAAGATATTTTCTGTATATAAAATCTTAGAGCATTCGAGCAGAAAATAATAATTTAATTTATTCTATCATACCATTTGGTTATATTTTTGAAAATATTTTGGTGGCTGGCAAGATGGCTCAGCGGTTAAGGCACTTGATTGCAAAGCCTAATGACCCAGGGTTGACTCCCATTACACATAATGGTATTCATTAACAGTGGCTGGAGGCCCTGATGTGCCCATTCTCTCTCCTTCTCTCCCTCCCTCCCTCCCTTCTTCTCTCCCTTCTTCACCTTCTCTTCCTCCCTCTCTCTCTCTCTCCTGTCTCTGCTTGTAAATAATAAGTAAGAAAAATTTAAAAATATTTTGTAAAGTGAGAAGAAATTAAAGTTGAGGAAACATTGTCATTGTAAGTTGTTTCAATTAGCCAAGTCATGTTCTAATCAAGTATAGTGCTGAAAAGTGACAGTGGAGTGTTCAGCACTGAGACATCTCTGTCACACCTCCTGAGGCTCAGGGTCTATTGTGGAAGAGGTGGCAGAAAGACTGTAAGAGCCAAAGGAAGGGCAGGACTGCTTACAATGCAAACTTCCAGAAAAAAAATAGCCTTGATATACATGACTTTGCAGTGCCTGACAGTGCTACACAAGACCTTCCTAATGGGAGGAAAAGATGATGATATCAAAACAAAATAGAGACTGATTGAGAGGGGGGAGGGGATATGATGGAGGGTGGATTTGAGAGCGGGAAAGTTGGGGTGGGGAGAGAATTATCATGGTTTACTGTCTATAATTATGGAAGCTATTAATAAAAAGTTTAAAATAAAAACACTACAAACCAAAGTTAAATAGCTAGGAGTTGATCATCGTATTTACCACAACTGGAAAACTACTTATAAAATACATGTGATTTAAATTTACTGTATTTGAAAACTTTCACTGTTGATGTTATGGTGGAATAAACACTATGTTCCTTAGGACTTACACAGACTAGGCACACAATCTACCACTGAGTCATGCCATTATATCCTGGCTTTAATGAAGGAAATTTTATTTTGCAGCATTTGGATGCCTTATTACGCCAGATTCGAAATATTGTAGAGAAGCACACAGACACAGATGTTTTAGAAGCATGTTCTAAAACTTATCATGCACTGTGTAACGAAGAGTTCACAATCTTTAACAGAGTAGATATTTCAAGAAGTCAACTGATAGATGAATTGGCAGATAAATTTAACCGGCTTCTTGAAGATTTTCTGCAAGAGGTATGTTTGACATTTACTTTGTCAATTGACCCCTTTACTTCCAGTAACTTAGTCACCCAAACATTAGTCTTCATGAGAGTTCTAACAGTGTGCTCAAAAAAATATTTAGTCCTTTAGTTCTTTGACTCATTAGGCTACTAGCACTCGTCCACCAAAATGGGAAAAAGATAAGAATCTGTGACTTGAAAGGTTACAGCACAAAAAGTATCTTTCTTTTTGTTTTAAAGAAATGAAATGGACAGTAAAGTAGTTTTAGTTGAAGTGGTTATTTGAGTATACATAACTAATGGAACTGAAATGCAGAGCTAGGCTGAGGCCTTGTAGGGGATTTCTTAGTGTTTTGCCTGTCTTGGTGAGTGAAAATTTATTTTTGTTCTTGAATTTGTAGATCATTACTAAGTCGCTGATATGGCCATTGTCAATCTTGGTGTTTCATATATTCTGTTGTACTTTGAAAGAGGCTTAGTACATATGTACTCATCCACTTGTATTTTCTGTGTGAATTTTTTTGGAATATATATTTATGTTTCAACGTAACAATGATTAAATTCTTGCCTGTATCCTTTTGCAAACCACTTTTATTATTAATGATATGAAAATTAATATAGAGTTATAACTTCCAGTTTTTTTAAATCAAATTTTTTAACATTTTGTTTTTACAATCTAAGTTTCTAACTTTTACTAATTGGAAGATTGTGTAAATTGTTAATATGCAATTATATTCTTAGAAAATTTAATGGCTCTACTCTTGTCTGAGCATGATTGTCATTAGGAAGATTAAGGACTGGGGGAGGTGGCTCAGTGATTAAAGGCAGTTGCTTGCAAAGTCTGATAGTCCGGATTGGATTCCACAGCACTCACATAAAGCCAGATGCAAAAAGTGGTTCATGCATTTGAAGTTCATGTGCAGTGACAAGAGGCCCTGATATGCCTGTTCTGTCATTCTTCCCCTCCACCCCTACCTCAACTAAATAGACAGGATGGATGGATGGATGGATAGATAGATGAGGGGTCAGAGAGATGGTTCAGTGGTTAAAGGTGCTAGTTTGTAAATAAATACATAAATATTTTTATGTGGTTAATTTAATATCAAAAGACAGTTTAACTAAGTCTAATTACTTTGAAGAAAGATTAAAGTTTACAACCATCTAAGTATGTTTGTGAATGACTTGGAATTTAGAATTTAGTTCAGTAGATTCATTAGGATTTAAACAATTTTGTGTTTCATTTAGTAAAGCTCAAATATTTCCCTGAACTTAAGTTATGCTGTATTGGAAAGCACCTGATCAAGACTAATATATTTAGTCATTCAGAGGGTTTTTCTAAAATTATTTGTTAATGGTTTGCTGTTTCTTCCCATGAACACCAGTTTTGGTGTATCTAGGTTTTGTCCTTTAGCTTTCAACTTTTATGATCTCTTGCTTTTCATCTAATGTAATTTCTATCATTATAGTACATTTTAATAATTTTGTGTCAACATTATTTAATAGAAGGGAGAAGAATGTTTTCACATTTTTTCTCTTATTGATCATAATTATAGCTCAACCATAGTGACTTAAATTAGGCGAGATCTTGTTATTGAATGATGAAATTTATTTGTGGTTTTTATTATACTATTCTTCATTTTTCAAGATGGTATCACTATTTCAATAGCTTAGGATTTATTACTTGGTAGTTCTTCACTTTTAGCCAAAATATTGAGAAGCAGTGTTACTTTAATGTTCTATAATATATCATTAATATTCATAAGGGAGAAGAGCCTGATGAAGATGATGCATATCAGGTACTGTCGACATTGAAGAGGATTACTGCTTTTCATAAGTAAGTTGAATCTGTAAGTTTCTTGCATCTTAAAATAGTACCACCAAACCTACATTGCCTGTTTTGTGTGTTATAATATTTTGAATTTGTCTATTTGTTTTGTTTTTCGAGGTAGGTTCTCACTCTATCCCAGACTGACCTCGAATGAACTCACAGCAGTTCTCCTACCTCTGCCTTCCCAGTGCTGGGATTAAAGGCATGTGCCACCACACTAGGCTTGAAATTCTTAATGTTCTTTTTGGGCTTGCTTTTGAGAAAAAGGTACTTGGCAGAGTCATGCTTTGAATTGGGGAATGACTAAATTTTCTGATAACTTTTATAAAGCTATTTTTTATTGATGTTTCAGGGGTTATATTAAGGTGTTTACTGTATTTCACAAAGGGGGGAAACCAGGCTACCTCTTATAACCCCCTACCTTGGGGACTGACCCAGTATGCCCACCGAGTAGGGCCCCCAGTGTGTTGGGGACAAGGAGGAGGGAAATGGGGGTACGATCAAGATTTTCTAATACAATGTATCTAATTATTGATAATAAATATATCAAAAATATTAAATACAAAGTGCTGTATTTTAGCAAACATTCCAAAACAATGATAACTAGAATTAGTTTTTTTAAATATAACTTAATGATAATAATAACTCCTTCTTCCTTTTTCTTCCCTCCCCTCCCCTCCCCTCTCCTCCCCCCTCTTTCTTTTTTTACAGTGCCCATGACCTTTCAAAATGGGATTTGTTTGCTTGTAATTACAAACTTTTGAAAACCGGAATTGAAAATGGAGACATGCCTGAGCAGGTTTTTATTTATTTATATGTTACTTACTTCATTTTGAAAATGAAGGCTTGTGATTTAAATTTTTCCTGTATTCTTTTGGTTCTTTTTATAGATTGTTATTCATGCACTGCAGTGCACTCACTATGTAATCCTTTGGCAGCTTGCTAAGATCACAGAAAGTAGCTCCACAAAGGTATGTGGTGATTCAGCAGTATCTATATTAGAATACATAGCATTCAAAATTTCCAGCTATCTTATACCTTTAATAATAGCAATTACTTCAAGTCATGTTTGCTTCTAATCTACTGTATTTTAGTATGTATTTTTCAAAGTAGTTCTGTTTCACCTCATGTATTTGTATACAGTGAAAGAGCACCAATATGAATTTGTTTCAAGATTTGATTTTCTGCTTTCTCAGAATTGTTGACCGAGCATAGAAACTTCAATTTGAAAGAAATACTTTAGGCCAGCTTCCTTTAGGTTATCTTATGCCCTGGTTGTGTTTTGAGGTCATCTTATTAGTGTTTAGATCTCAGTTTTGATATTCCAAATTCAAAAAAAGATGGTATTTTGATTGAGTATAATGTACCATCTCCTAGGACACACAGCATTTTCAAACATTCCCCTTAATGCTAATCTTTGATAAGCTTAGCAATTGAACTAGCAAGGACTGGTCTTACTTTTTTGGGGTGAGTTTTAAGTTTGCTTAATGTTGAGTTCTGAAGAGTCTCTGGATTTGTGTTTTGGACTATTTTGGGCACCCTTGCTGTCTATCTCTGTTACCCTTCCATAGGATATCTGCCTTTCTGTGGAGGTAGCTCTTTTGCTCATTACACCACTTCCTTAGAGGTTTTATTAGGGCTCTAAATGATGAGTCAGGGGTGGTTTGTCTCCTGCTTGAGTGTCTCCCATCATCTCAGGTCCTGTTGGTGGAATTAGGTTGCCCACTGTTCTCGTTGCTTTGTGAAAAATACAAACGGGATCTTCAACGGAGAGTGGGAACAGTATTGGTTAAATGAGACACATATTGCTAATTTTGTGAGATTTTAAAGGGTGTAGCCTTTCTGTAGGCCTATGGTTAGTAGGGACTTCCCAATGGAGATCCAGTTGTTGATCTCCATTCAAAGTTGCCTTACCAGTTAAGGGTTCCCTGCTACTGAGAGGATCTCATAGGCAATTGCCAGATGTTGATTAATCACCTAGGTTGAGCGTCACTATTGCACAGATAGGCCTTCTTGTCTTGCTAGTCTGTGCCAGTGTGTTCTGCATTCTCAGGCCATCGTTTGGTGTAGCTTAAGGATGTCCCCTGCTTTCTCAGAATATCATTGGTCTGTTTCTCCTGGCAGCTTGTGTAATGCCTTCTTCTGGGATTACACAGTCTAGCCTTCTGGGAGCTGGTTTTGTTTCTGGATTCAACAGGATCTCAGTGTTGTATGACAGCAGTCTGTGGAGTCTTCAGCAATAGGGTCTTATTTTTCTTGAGGTGGGTATTCAAGAGCTATGAAAAAGCTTGTCTTGTTTTGGGGACCATGTAGGTTACTTCGATCAAGAACTCATTGTGAGCAGTAACTACTGGGACAGGGAGCCAAAGGTCAGAGCCATTTGTCCTAGAGTTAGGCTTCCACCCACCTTCTTCTTGTTACCATATGATGCACCCAGCTAGCTCAAGAACTTACTGGGGCTGGAGAGATGGCTCAGCGGTTAAGGCATTTGCCTCTGGTGCCTAAGGCCCTGGGTTCAATTACCAAGTACCTACATATGTCAGACCCACAAGGTGTTGGCCCTGGTGTTCTCCCCCCCTCCCCCATATTTCTCTGCTTGAAAATGAATTTTAACAAAAGAACTTACTGTACAGAAGAAAGGATTCTATGGTGTCAGTTCATTGTGGGCTTAGATTAGTGTATATTTCTCCCTCCCCGTCCCATTTCCCCAGCCCCCAATTCCTTCCATCCCCTTTGTCTGTCTCCTGAATCTCATGTCAGGTTTGCTTACTGTTCAAGCTTAACCTGAATAGGAACCACAAATGAGGGAGAATATTCAGCATTTGGTTTTTCGAGGTAGGGTCTCACTCTAGTCCAGGCTGACCTGGAATTCACTATGTAGTGTCAGGGTGGCCTCGAACTCACTGCGATCCTCCTACCTCTGCCTCCCGAGGGCTGGGATTAAAGGCATGCGCCACCACGCCCGGCCATGACTTTGAACATTTTCTTGAATGTGAGCTGACCATTTGTATTTCTTTGTGAGTTCCTGTTGAGTTCAGTGCCCCATTTTTTGAGAGAACTGTTTGATATTTTATTATTTAATTTTTTGCGTTCTTTGTAAGTTCTAGATATTAGACCTCTATCCGTGTTGTAACTGGCAAAGATTATCTCCCAGTCTGATGGTGGTCTTTGGCTTTCAATATGGTATGTTTATTTGTACAGAAGCTTTTTAGCTTGATGAGATCCCATTGGTTGAGTGATTGTTGCACTTCCTGGGCTACTAGAGGTTTGTTCAGGAACCTTTCCCCTGTTCATATCTCATGGAGAGTTCCGCCTATTTTTTTCTTCCAGGGTTTTCAATGTTTCAGGTCTTTGATCCATTTTGTGCATGGTGAGAAGAGTGGGTCCAGTTACATTTTTTTAAAGTGTCTAATTTGTCCATTTGTCCATCTTCAACCATTGAAGATGCTATCTTTATGCCAGTTAACATTGTAGGCCTAACTAGTTGCTTGAGCTAATGGCAGGGTCTTCAATTCTGTTCCATTGGTCAATCTGTTTTTATGGCAGTACCATGCTGCTTTAGTTCCTATGCCTTTGTAGTATATCTTGAGATTGAGTATGGTGATATATCCTGATGGGCTTCTGTGACTAAAGATAGCTTTGGATATCTGAGGCTTTTTGCCTTTCCAAATAAATTTGGAGATTATTTTTTTCTGTGTCTGAAAAGAGTGAAGCTGGTATTTTTATTAGTATTGCATTGAATCTGTATATAGCTTTTGGAAGTATAGCCATTTTCACAATATTAATTCTACCTATCTAGGAAGGTGGGAGATCTTTCCAACTTTTCATGTCATCCTCAATTTCCTTCTTGAATATTTTACGTTTGCATTATACAAGACTTTCACATCCTTGGTTAGTGTTATTACAAGGTATTTGATTTTTTTTTTTGAAGTTTGAAAACACAACTCTTGCTGATTTCTTTTTGTGTATGCAAGTCATTTGCATACAGAAAGGCTACTGGTTGTTGTGTGTTGTGTATTCTGCCATTTTGCTGAAGGAGTTAATCACTTTCAGTAATCACCTTGTAGTTTAATGGTACTGAAGGGCTGCTCCTTGTAAAAGCTTGTAAATTAGAAGCCTATATAGTGTACTCATAGTAGTAGATTTTGCCATAAATATTATTTGGGTTTATTTTTATAAATATTAAGCAATCTTTGGGAGTCAAAGATTTAGTTGTTCATAGATATTTTCTTCAAAATGATATATTTCATAGAATGTTTGTTTTACTTAAATCTATAGAATTATATTACAGGCTTAGATTTTTTTGTATTTAAAAAATATTTATTTGAGGGCTGGAGAGGTGGCTCAGCGGTTAAGTCACTTGCCTCCAGTGCCTAAGACCCCAGGTTCAATTCCCCAGGACCCACGTAAGCCAGACCCACAAGACGGTAGCCCTGGTGCATATTCTCTCTCTCTCTCTCTCTCTCTCTCTCTCTCTCTCTCTCTCTCTGCTTGAAAATGAATAAATAAAAAAGATATTTATTTGAGAGATAGAGGGGGGAATGTAATGGGTGCACCAGGGCCTCCAGCTGCTGCATAGGAACTTCAGATGCTTGTGCCACTTTGTGCTTCTGGCTTTATGTATATATCAAGGAATCAAACCCAGGCAATCAGGCTTTTGCAAGTAAGGGCTTATAACTGCTGATCCAACTTTCTAGTCCCTTCTCTGTGGTTTTTTTTTTTTTTTTTTGATATTAAAATGATTTTTATTTGAGATTTTTTTTTTTAAATTTATTGTCCATAATGAGTTACAACATTTAGTGGGCAAACAATGAGTTGTTATCCCCAATTCCCCACTGCCCTCCCCTCCCCCCTCCACTGGATAACCTCCTCCATGGGTCGACTGGATCAGTCCTTGTGACAGGGGACCATGGATAGCCTAGTATTCAGCCAGGTTCTCCTGGCCATGCCTCTGGATAATCTCCTCCACCACGGCTCTTACAATCTTTCCGCCCCCTCTTCCGCATAGTTCCCTGAGTCGTGGTGGATGAGTAATAAGTTTGCTTTAAGGTTGTGAGCTTAGGGGTCTTTGTGTCGAAAATCGTTGGTTTCTGTTCCACTGGCTAATCCTGTGTTGATTTAATGGCTGTGGCTGTGGGCCCCTTGTTCATCCTGTCATTCTCTGTGGGGTTCCATTTGGATCCTCCACAATATGACTGTGGTGGGTCCTCTCTTTCCAGAATCATAGCTATGGGCCTATGGTTGGTTGGTAGGGTTAGATGGGCCCCAGCTCTCTCGCTGCATCCTGAAAAATACAAACACAATCTCCATCGGAGAGTGAGATCAGTGTAGGTTAACAAATATACACAGTTCTGGATTACCTAGATTCTATTTTTAGTAGTCTCCCAGTCACTTGCTCCCATAGTGCATCTTGTTTTGGGAGCCCAAAAGTACGGGATCTGGTGCCTATCGCCCTGAATCCCTAGTTCCAAACAAGGGGTCCCCCTCACTGAGTGGAAAATTGGTCGAATTTGAAAGCTGTTGATTGTCTCCCCCAGGCCGAGGCTCCTCCATTACACCAAGTGCTCCTTTGTTAGATCGGAAGAGC
>PVHP010049783.1:0-12040 GCA_004024765.1 Zapus hudsonius
AAAAAATTATTTTTATAATGTCAAGATGATACGGAAAATACCCACCAAAAATCTTTGTCATGCATGTCTAAAGGTAGATCTCTTGACTTTTTTTTATGGCTCCAATTTCATTTCCTAAAGAGGATATTATGGCATTTATTCTGTGAAACCTCACAGTGCCCAGGTCTCACCTCTAGAGAATTTAATTAGTCTGAGGTGGGACCCAAACCCCAGGGTTTTTGAAAGCTCCCCAGGTGATTTTTCTGTGTCTTAGAATTTGAGCATCAACCCTGAGGTCAATTGCACTATGAGCGGAATTCAATATTGAACAATGGCATGTATGATTCAACTCAAGGTTCATCTTACCCACGTTTCTCGATCCCTCCCCCAGCTTTTACTTATAATCTATTTATTATGATTCAAACTTTAAACTGGAGAAGATCATTAATCATAGATATAATTTAGTGACAGCAGGGTCATGTCCTACTAACTAAGTATACCTTGTTTGCCTCAAAATGCTAATCGCTTTTCTGCAACATTAATGAGGGACAATTGATATGGAGCCTAACAATCATATATGGTCTACTTACTGTTTTATTGAAATAAAGTACTTTATTAGGGTATGGCAAAATGCAGCAAGATATAATTATGCAAAAGCATGATTCACATAACACCATACTTATGAAACTTTGGCACCAAGGAAGAAAGGAATCTTAATGATTTTCAGTATTTTCTAGAAAAGAGATTAGAATTATAGAAATCATGTGCTTTCCCTGGGACAAGATGCTTCAGTCTCAGAGAGGGACTAATATTTCCATTTTCTCTGCTCTGAGGCATCAGAGAAGGGATCCCTAATTTTCTTCTCTATAGTTCTATATCTGTATCAATTTATTCTTTTAAAATTGCATATTTGAAAAGTCCTCAAATTCTCAGGGCCAAGTGAGCAAGCATGTCATATGTTTGTATTCAATGTTATTGTGTTCAAGGATGTTTTCTTTAATCCACTCTCCAATAAACTGACAAAAAGTAGAATGCTCTTACAAATAATTAGGAAATATATTTTTGAAACATGTATTCAATTACACCACTAACATACTTTTTAATCCCCCTGCTTGGTCCAATTGTCCCTGTTGACACCTATTTCAACCTTGATGGAAACAATGTTTAATTTTTATACAATTTACAAGAATTGCTTAAGGATAACAGTGTTGAGTGCCTTGGTGCATTTCATGTCTAAGAAATATGATTGCCTTTAGGAAGACAGTAACAAAATACATTGATTTAGGTCTACTTCAGAGATCAATTGATAAATAATAGATGATAAAAATCCATTTGAGAAGAGGTGAGAGGGTTAGGTCATAATTTATTGAAAAATTTCCCATTCTCCAACTGAGATGAACTTGGAGAGTCTTACTTGGAGAGCTAACTTTTAGTTGGCATCTGCTCATCAGTTGGTGGGTATGTGTGGGGAGGGAGGGTGTGAAATTAGCTATCAAGTAGATTACGAGTTTTACATGAACATGGACTATATTAATCACTCTATTTTTCCCAGTGCCCAGCATAGAACCTGATCCATGTTAGTAAGTATTCAGTAAAGATTTATTAAGTTATTAGTAATGGAGTGAGTGAAAATATAAGCAATTGAAGCAAAATGTGATATTTACTCTCTAAAACACCTCTTGCCTCCAGTGGGAAGATGCAATAGCTTAACTTCAAATAATCCAAAAGGAAATATATATTTAAAAAGCAGTATTACAATATTTGGTACTTTAGGGATTTTAGGATGGAGATTAGTGTATATTTTCAGCATGTTCAGTCATATAAGAAATGTTTTACTGGAATATCAAAAATTTATATATACGATTAGGTTGAATTTTGTATACTTGATTAAATACATAAGGAAATTTTAAGAAGAGGACAGAATGAAATCACACCCAGGGAGAAGGAGCTGGGCGTTCTGAAGTGTTGTAAATGATGGCTGTGTTTGAAAGGCCCAGTTTCAAATAAGACAAGACCATCTTTTGAGCTCTGCAGGATGCCACTGTCGGCTGCTATTGAAAAGCCGTTTGAAACCAGTGGATCAATCTGGTGTTTTTAAGCCCTTGTTTGAATGAAGCTATTTATTTCTGAGTGTGTTTCATCATCTTCACTAAAGACTAGAACTTGTGGGGGCAGCTTTCACTAGCTTTTTTGATAGGATTTAAAATGGCTTGGGTGACTTACAGGAAACACAGTCTGTGTTTTGACGTCAGTGATTGGAGATTACACATGTGCACACAATGCCCCAGAAAACAGTCTCCTCCAAGAAAGACCTTATGTCCTAGATGCTCAGATTCGAGTCAGCACTGTGACTTATGCAAGACTTGGGGAATAGAAGACTGTTTCAGGTTTCAAGGAGGCCGTGGCCAATTATCTTCCAGGTTTGGATGGGAATCATAAAAATCTCATTAAGACACAAGCTGGCTGTCAACAGTATGGTAACTCTGACAAGAGCAAATACATAAGACTAAACCTAGGAACAGTTTGGGGGAACTAAAGAACTTTTCCTATCTATAACCCTGCAAATTGTTTAGATTAATTACAGAGTAGTTGACTTTTAATGATTATTCATATAAACACCAAAAATGAGAAATTTACAAATTTTATAATAAAAGAGGAACTATGCCAGTAATTTATTTCATTGCCACAGAAGACTACAGAAGTCTTCCAACTCTGCTTGAAAACCCCCATTAGCATCTCAGGATGCAGGAAGCTGAGTCTCATAGTAGCCCACAGCATTGGCACGGTTCGGCCCAGTTCAGCCTCTCAATATGGTCTGGATTCTCTTCACTGATGGTTTTCTATCTAGCCCAGTGCTGATGCTCCTGGGATCTTCTCTGTTCTCCCAAGCAGCAAGCTCACTCCACATTTTGATTTCGCATTTGCAAAAATGGTCACAGAAACCAGTGTCTATGTGGATTTCACTCGAACGTCCTCAAAGTCATGACCTTTTTGATGAAGGGTTCCTAACCACGCTGTTCCTTTCCTCTACCTTATTTCTGCCCTACTTTAATCCAGCAATTGTCAGCTATGAATTTATTAACTCTATATTCAATAAGTTTTACGAAAACAGGAGTTGTCACGTTTTGTTCCTGGATAGGTGTCTGCATCCTAGAACCTTAAACAATGTCTGCCATGTGGTAAGGAACCAGCAAAAATTTGTAGAAAGAATGTTGAATGAACTAAAATAATGAGCCCCAGAGTCTCGTTTTTTGAATTGCTAAGTTATTTTTTTCTCTCGTGAGAAAGTGAATATTGTTATGAATCGAAGAATTCATTCTCTCTCCCTCTCTTCACTCTCCCTTCCTCCCCATATGGCAGTTTTAGCAGTGCAATAAGTCAGCTTTTGAAAGAATATTAAAAATGACTCATTCACTTCCGAATATTTTCTTCTTCATATCCTTTTTTCCAGTTGTTATGAATCGTTCTTCTCTTCATGTTGTGGAAAATTTATAGAAGATTTAACCATTGGTCCTAAAAATGTTATAATATATCTGTTTTTACATTAAATGTGATTCAAATTTCACCTGTTCTCTTTTCCTTACTGTAACTAGTCAGTTGAATAACATCCATTCCACTCATTAAATGCATATTTTGTACATTAAGAAAATGTCTCTTGTCAGCATGCTACACATCTGCTGTGGTCCAATTTGAAGCAGAAATGTTCAAATCAACTGCTATCTTTATAACCATTTGGCAATTTAAGTAGTTCTGTGCCTTCGTAACTAGCACTTTCGCCATAGTGGCTAGATGCATATATTCCTTTATCTCTTTCTGTCATAGTGTAGCACTCATGCTGTTAACACTGGGCAGCAGGGATTGAAGGCAAGATGCTATATACTTTCTCGCTTCATCTCTGTGGTTGGTAATGTCATTTTTTCCCATTTGGTTTTCTAAATTTCTTTATTTATTTGCAGAAAACAATTAAAAATATTTATTTTGTAAAAGGCGAAAGATTTATTCGATCTGAAGAGAAACTTATTTGTATCTTTCAGAAGGCTCCAAGAGAGCTGTGGCTCTTCCAACCCTACCATTGAGCCACAGGCCGACAGCTGTCTTCCTGGCAAGAGATATGCCACCCCAGACCTCCACAATGAACCCCACAGGCAGTGATGGGATAAGCAAGAGACCTATAACCACAACCAATCAGTCAACCCAGGATAAGCCAGATAGACACCAGAGATCTTCAACACAACCTAAAGCAAAAGTACAGAGGCTCCTAAGGTCTCAACAACAAAGCAGCCTTAATACTCACCCACCATGACCCAGAGAACTGAGCGGAAGAGGGGGTGGAAAGATTGTAAGAGTCATGGTGGGGGAGAATATCCAGAGACATGGCCCCCTTCAGTAACAACTTGTAAAGGGGGGGCGGAATCAGATTAACTCCTAGGCTGTTCACAACCCCCCTACCCCATGGACTGATCCAGACTGCCCATGGGGGAGGATATCCAACTGACCCGGGACAGGGAAGAGGGAAATAGGGGAAGCGGAGACATCAACCCTTATTAATTGTATCTACTTATGGATAATAAAATAATAATTAAAAATATTTATTTTGCACTTGGCAAACTAGAAGAGGGTTTCTCACACATTGTATAATTTGGTTCTTATAGTAACTGTGGGAATCCCGCAAGTGGGGGTTAAACTAATGTTGCCTATGAGCAAATGGAAGTCTGAAGATGTTCTATTTTTTAATTGCTGGAATTATTATTTTTTTTAAAAAAAATTATTGTTAAAAATTAGATACACAATATGGAACAAGTCTTATGTGGGTACCCCTATTTCCTTCTTCCGTGGGCCCAACTCACTGAGGGCCCTCCTCAGAGGGATTGCTATATCAGTCCATGGAATGGGGGGGTAATGAATTGTACAAACTTTAGGCCATTTGTGTGTGTGTGTGTGTGTGTATGTGTGTGTGCAATTGAAGGGGTAGTGTCGTTTTAACTTCTCAGTGGTGAGTGTGGAGGTCTGAACCTAAATGTCCCCCATAGACGCATGTGTTTGAATACTGCATACCCAGTTTGGGGGCCCTATTTTGGAAGGCTGTGGAACCTTCAGGAACTTTACTATGGAAATGTTACTGGGCAGACTTTGACATGTTTGAGCCCAGCTCCACTTGCAGTGCTGGCACTCTGTTTTCTCTCTGCTGATTGGCTTGTGCCAATCCACCCCACCCCAGCTGTGACAGACTTTCCCTTGAAACAATAAGCCCTAAACGCTTTCTTCCTCCCTTATGCTGCTGGCCGGGTCTATTGTCTCAGCAATGAGAAAGTGTATTGCTGTGATTTCAGGTATTGATTCTAGGCTTATATATTGCAAACTGTATACCCAAGTTCACGTGTCCATGCACTACAAAGCCCTGGATTAGTGCAAACACTGCTGTCTCTACATGTCAGAGATCAAGCTCATCCCCCACACTCTGCTCAGCCACTTTGTTGATCCATTTCTGTTCACTGTATTTTCACCCTCTCTGCTTGCAAACCTAGAAACCACAGCTATGTCTACATTTCCTCTAGCTGCTCCTCTCCTTCCAATGCAGCTAATCAAATTCTAAGCCCTGCTTATTCCACTGCAGAGCCTTTCACTAACCCCATCTTTCTTTCTTTCCATTGCCACTACTTCCTTAAAGAGGGACCTCTCCTCCTCCTCCTCCTCCAGTCTCTTTAACTTGGTCCCTTAGCTTTTGTTTTCTATCCTTGTCTCTGCTTTTCATATATGTTCTAGAGAACATTTTCAAGCACAGATTAGGCATGTTGGCAAAACTGGTCACCCATTCCATCACACCAAATTACAATTTAAAGCTTTAGCGACACCTTCAACACCTTCCTAATTTTGTGCTTAGATTTATTCTTTAAACCCATGTTCCATTTTCATCCTAAGAGAAGAGTAATTTCCTAAGCAGAAAATGCTTCTTTAAACCTTCAGGGTTTTCTGAGGCCTCCTTCCTTCCTGGAATTTTCTTCATATGCCTGACCTTCTCTGCTTTCCTTTCTCCTCCTCTGGCATTAGTTGGAAACAGCAGAGCTTAACTGGTGAAAATATCCTCATCATTGTCTCCAAAATAAGAGCAAGTGTCTCCCTTTTCCATGATTTTTCACCATGGAAAAGGGAGTAAAACTTATAAAAAGTAAAACTGTTTTCAGACCCCACAATATTATATATATGTATATATGTGTGTGTGTGTAGAAACATATATATATATACATTTATATGTATGTATATCCATACATACATACAGTGTGTGTGTCCCTAACTCATCAATTCTTTGAGGAGAGCAGCCATTTTTTCCCCATTCTTAGCATCCCCATGCATGAAGCAAAACTCCTGGCATTTAGGAGATTCAGCAAATATTTGATGAAAGGAAAGGAGCAGAAAGCAAATTTATAGGAACTGAACTAGAATCAACACAGTGAAATATTGCAGGTGAATACAGAAGGGAGTAAACTAAGGAAGTTAATCCTGGTATTTCCTGAGAAAGCTCTTCCCTTCCTAAAGAACTATTATCAATATGCCATCATGTTCCAGTCAATGAAATTAAATGATCATGCTTCAGAGTATAGGAGGTCCCTGTTTTGTTTGCCATTGTTTTCAATGGCATCCACAGATGTCTCAGAGAAAGCTTTCTCTCTCAGGAGCTGCAGGCTGGTTTACTGGTATATTACCTTCTTTGGAAATCTATATCAAGAACTTCAGAAAACAAATTAGCTCTCTTATTCCCTTACACAATTCAGAAAATGTCATTGTATCTAGAGACATGATCAAATGGAATCACATTCAGTCACCAAATGACTTACTACTCTTGCCAATGCATACTATCCTGGGAGGTCTGCAGTAAGGTCCAGGAACTCATATTTGTCATGTATCTGCCTTGTTATAGTTCAAGTGCTGGGAAGCCTATGGAAGAGACACTGCTCACCTCAGTCTTCATCTCACAGATGGAATGATTTAATTACCAGGAGATAACAACTGATGTCAGACCTCAGTTTCAGGCTCAGTTTCCCAGACTCTCATCTTTCTAGGAGGCCTTATTGCATGATCTCCATGTTGGCCCATTCAAAAACCTATCTGCCCTATAAGTTTTCATTCTTGTCCTCATTTTCTGTTTCAATTTTGTCTCCACCTTCCAAAATAAGACAGGAAAAGACTCATGCTTGCCTCAGTTATCTCTTACTTTTAGAGATGAATGGGTCACCTCTTTGGAAAGAAAAAACGAAGGCACCCCAAATCCTAATGTCTCCATCCTAAACTGTACTGTGTGATTGCATCCGCAATCAATTTGTATGCACATGAACTTTTTATTTCACACCACACCCACACCCCCTTTCATAATTACAGGCAGCACTGCTCTGGGCTTACAGTCATATCAGCTTAGTGCAGATGTGCAACACAGGGGGCTCATTTCACAACTGAATAGCCGCATCAATGTTGGAAGGGTGCGCAAAGAGAAACAAAGCTTCCCTGCTCCTTTTGGGCTTTGTTAGTAATGACAGCTCAGCTGATAGTGTTTTCTCAGAACAAGAGGAGTCCTGATAGAAAGAATCCTCCCATTCCCATCAGGCCATCACAAGTGGTGATTTGGGACAGCTTTCCTTGCTGGGAGTAGTTAGGGTGTAAGGGCTTCTGACCCTGTCACTGCTACTCATTTTAGGGAACATTGTCTCTGCTGTGTGTTCCTGACAGCAGAGCTCTCGTCACTGTCTCCTGAGCAAAGCCCACAGAACTCATTATACTGTTGGGGCCTCACTGTCCTAAGCAGCATCTTTCACTTGCTGTCTCCCCATCTTCTTTAAGATAAACAATAGGAAGCTGATTTATTATCTAATCACTAATTAAAGTGAAGTACTTCAAATATTCAGAAAAGCTTAGCAACAAAGAGTCCTGCATTCCCACCCAGCTTTCATTTTGCCAGTTTGTTTAAGCACATCAAACAAGCACAGCTCCTTCTAAGATACGCTTCAAGCCCTTTCACCTTTCATTTAAAAAGAAGAAATTTACTATTTATTATTTGCATTCCTATTCTCATCCTGTTACCAGTCATGTATCTCAGTCGGTTTGCATGCTTTTGTAAGTCAACATATCATTTTTATTTCATTCACTATTTTCTGCAGATTTAATTCCTATTGGTAGTACAGCTCTTTGTTAATCTAAAAATCACTGAAATGTTCTACTGAACATATTTTATTCTCTATCCTTAGTTGTTTCTATAGTTTCAATACTACCAACTGGATGTTGTAATGGATCTTTTGTGTGCGTCTTGTCTTGCGAGTGATTCAGAGTTTCTTCTGGGTGTGTTGCAGGGATGCAGTCACGCTCTGACCTCCACACTTAGGAGCAGTGTGTGGAAGTAGCTTGTGCTCTGCAGTATCTTGCCATTGGAAATCAGCTAATACAGATATTTTGGTCACTGAACACAAAGTCAAATTTGTTTTGAGTATCCCAGTTTAGGTCCATATAGACAAGCCTTTTTGATTTCTGTATATTTCCTGTTCGTTTCCCTTATTTAAATTCTTTTCTTATCAATTTCTTAGAATCTTCTTAATATTATGGATGTGGATTTTCTGTCAACTGTATGACGTGCAAATATCTTCTCCCATGGGATGCTTCCTTTACTTTTAAAAGACCATGTCTTTCCTTCCTTCTCTTTCTTCCCTTCCCTTCCTTCTTTCCTTCCTTCCCTCCCCCTTATTCCCTCTCTTTCTCCTTCCTTCTTTCCTTCCTTCCTTCCTTCCTTTTGCTTTCTTTCTTTCCTTCCTTATTTCTTTGTTCTTTCTTTCTTTTTCTTTCCACCTCCTTCTCTTTCTTTTTTCTTTCTTTTTCTTCCTTTCTTTTTTCTTTCTATGGCATCTCTCTCATGAGGTCAGTCTCCTACCTCACTACCTCAGCCTTCGAGTATCTAGGTCTGCAGGTGCATGCCACTCAACCCTGCTCTAAAGATTTTATCTACTTATTTATTTTTGAGCAGATCAAAGTATACAAAAGAATAGCATAGAGAGTACAGAAGACTGTTATAGGCTCCATCTCTATCAATATACTTTTCTTCATTAATAATATCCTGTTGGATTGTGGTACATTAGATACAATTGGTACATCAATACTGTTCCATTCTTATTTACTAATGACTATTGCTTACATTAAGGCTTCCTCTTGGTTTTGTACAGTTCTATGTATTTTGACAAATGCATAGGAACATGCATCATTACCATGTCATTCAGAATCATTTCCCTGCATAAAACATGTCCTATCTAGTCATCCCTGCCCTTCCCACCCCCACATCTCTGTCCACCACTCATCATTTACTGTAGTGTGCCATATAGCAGAACCACATACTATCTAGCCTTTTCAGACTTGCTTCTGACATTAGGAACATACATTTAAAGGGAATATATATATAATATATAATATATATCCTCAGTAGTGTGTATCTTAGCATTGAAAAAACAATAGTCCATTTTGTGGATGTACCACATTTTTTTTAATCCACTTACCCCTTAGAGGATATTTTGGCTGCTTCCAATATTCACATGTACAATGCTGTATGGGCATGTGGGCATAAACTTTCAGCTCATTTAGGTAGATATCCCACAGGGGAATGACAGGTTTATGTGGTGGTCCTATGTTTAACTGCACAGGAAACCACCACCTTTCCTCCAAAGTGGCAGCAAGCTTTTGTGTGCCCACCAGGGATTGAATTCCTCTTGCAACCAGTTTCTGCCAGCACTGAGTTTAGCTATTCTGTTAGATGCCTTATACCATTTTTGTTCTTTATTTTCTGTATTTTTTGATACCGTGACAACTGATACCTTGTTGCTTAAGGACATCGGCTCGTTCAAGGGCAGCAAATAACTCCCTTGTGAGTGTGCCTCCCTTAGGCAAACAAATCAATCTAAACCCCACAATTTACAAACATCTGCTATATGGAACTCTGCATACCATGCCACTATCCCCCTGACTCAGGCTACCCACAGCCAAGGAACAGACAACTCAGAATAGTTCCTATATCCCAGAGCCGAGGAAAGTATCCAAGCTCAGCAGTCTGACACTTGCTTGACTTGTGAACCTCTTCTGTTCACGCCATAGTAAAGGCTTTCCTGTTCCCTCCACCTCCTGACTGACCCTGGTGTTCCCCCATCTCACTGTGCACAACATGCCATGTGCCCACTGTTTCTAGGCATCTGAGTCTAAAAATGGCTTCTTTTATGATACTCAATTCCACGTCTGCGTGTCTTAACATATCTGATTAAAACAAATCTTTGTACATTTAAAAATATGTGTAGTGGCATCTTATTGTTGTTTTAATTTGCAGTTTCATACTGATATGTAATGTTGAACATATTTTCATATGCTTATTTTCCATCTGTATATCTTTGATGAGGTGTCTGTTCAGATCTTTTGCCCATTTTTTAATTGGATTGTTTGCTTATTGTTGAGTTTTAAGTGTTCTTTGGATATTTTGATTCTAAGTCCTTTATCAGATATGTGTTTTGCAAAGATTTTTCTCCCAGTCTGTGGCTTGTCTTTTCATTCTCTAAACAAGTCTTTGGCAGAACAGAAGTTTTTAATTTTAATGAAGTCCAACTTTTTTTTTAACCTCACACATTGTAGTTTTGGTACTGTATCTAAAAAGTCATCATCAAACTCAAGGTCATTTCAATTTTTCTCTTATTTTTATCCTCTAGAAATTTGATGACTTCGTACTTAGTTTTACTTTTGCATTTGTAGCTAAGCCTAGGGGTCCACTTCAGGTTAATTTTTTTTTTGGTACTTCTCAGGTCTGTGTTTAGATTCATTTTCCTACAAATGGATGTCTAATACTCTTTGCAGAAGGGACTTGTCATTTTCCATGGAAAGATCTTATTCCATCGCCAAAGATTAGTTGACAATGTTTGTACCATCCCTATCTTTGTGTTCTGTCTTCTCTCCTATAAACCTGTTACTTGTCTGTTTCTTCACTGACGCCACATTTGGGCACTAGTAGTTCTACAGAAAGCCTTGTAGTTGGGCAGTGCCAGCTTTTTGTGTTTTCTTCTGTATGATGTCATCAATTTTGGATCTTTGCCCTTTGATACAAAAATTTGTCAATATCCACAAAAAGGTGTCCAGAATTCTGTTATTGCACTGAATCTATAGAATGAATTGTGAATATTTCACTTTAATAAATTTGAATCTTCTTATCCATAAGCATGGAATATCTCTCCATGTATTTAGATCTTTGGTTTATTTTTTTAAATCACACTTTGTGGTTTTGCTTTTACAGTTATGGAGCATATTTTGCTATACTTTACTATTTAATTTGGAGGGTGTCATTATAAATGTTGGTATATTCCAGTTATTCATTACTAATATGTAGTTAAATTACTGAATTTTATATACCAACTTTGTATTCTTCAATCTTGTAGTTTAAACCTTGTACTTTAATTGGGGGGGAGTTTTCATCCATTCTTTGTAATTATTTCATATCACCTTCAAAGATAGCTTCTTCCTATACCTTTTATTTCTTTTTCCTGATGCCTTTGTCTTTCTCACCTTATTGGATGAGCATACTTACAGTATGACATTGAATGGGCGAGGGTGACAAAGAATACTTTTGTCTTATTCATGAACTTAGAGGGAACAATTATAGTTTTTCAGCATTACAGTAGACCTGAGCTGTGGGTATTTGATAAATATCACGTTTCTGGTTTCTATAGATGTTTATCATGAATTGGTGAAACATTTTATCATATTTTTCTGTGTTGATTCATGTATTTATGATTCTCTTTCAAACTATTTATGTGATTGATTGTGTCAGATGACTTCAAAATTTTGAACCAGCATCACATATCTGGAATAATATTGAGGTGTTTGTCAGAGTTGGAATTGAGTTAAATATATATTTTAATAGATTATTAGGTTCAGTTTGCTATTTTTTTGAGAATTTTGTTGCTCTTTGAGAGATATCAGCCTTTAAATTTTATTTTTCATTTTGTTTTAGATGATTTTAATATTAGGATAATATTGACTTCATAAAATGAGCTAAAGTTTT
>PVHP010049784.1:0-12045 GCA_004024765.1 Zapus hudsonius
TCTTTCTTACAAAGCAAAGCCTTGCCCAGATACTAAATCATGTAACAGGGAAGATTTCAGTTTCAAAGCTTTTACTAACACTTAGGCTTTCAAAAGTTGAGAACCTCAAACGAATTTCCCTTTGTTTAGGAGAAAGCCGTAATGACTTCATATAAATTTAAGAGTTGTCAGAGCTAGGGTTTTTGGTAAAAAATTGCTCTGCATGTTAAAGTGAAAAAATCTTAGAAGGGTGTTTGTCTCCCATATAAGACCCAAAATAGAAGTAGGATGTAATTCAAGATATGGGAAGAATAAGAGGAGTCTATGAGGATCATATGATAGTCAGAACATCTGTGAGGAAGAGTTGAGTCCTGGGGTTGGGGTTTTTTGTTCAGTAGTAAAGTGCTTGCCTAGCATATGTGAGACCTATATTTTATATGTATTATATATATATATATATATATATATATATATATATATATATATGAGATGAGAAACGGAGGAGAAGAGAGAGACTTTCAGATATTACTGTACATCTCTGGGGAGCTGAGACCTCACTGTTCAGTTTCAGTTGCATTCTGCATAGTACTTACTGTCCAAAAAACTCAGTAAAAAACAAATAAATAAAATAAAATAAAACTCTCTTCCCTCAAAGGCATGAATTAAAATTAGCAAAAAGTACCAAATGTGTAAGTGTGTGTGTGTGTGTGTGTGTGTGTGTGTGTGTGTGTGTGTGTGTGTGTGACTGTGCTGGCAGATATACATGTGGTGTGTGCATGTGGAGGCCAGAGGCTGATATCAATTGTCTTTCTTGATTGTTCTCTACATTATTTATTGAGACAGTGAGACAGGGTTTCTCACTTGGACCCAGCTGTTGCCAATTTGACTAGTCCTGTTAGCTAGCTTTCCTTGGGGATTTCCTGTCTCCATCTCGTTCTGAGATTGCAATCAAGATGCAAAAACCTACCAGGCATTTGGATCTAAACCCAGGCCCTCACACTTGTGAAAACAAGCACTTTACCAACTGAGCCATCTCCCGAGCGCAAAACACACCTTTTGAGAGGGAGAATCTACAAGAGAAACTTGGGACAAGAAATTACTGGATGAAAAATGTGCATCTTTCCTCAACAGAAGTCCAAGCCGACTTAATAGGGAGACTGTGGTGGCTGATGTTTTCAGTGTGTGTGATGGCAGCTGGACCCTGTGTATTTATTTCAATATTAAGGACAGTAGGAGCCTCTTAGATGTCTGGTCTGGTTACTGGCTCCAAAAGGGAAAGTTGAAATCATCGTTGGGAATGTTGCTTGATGGGTAGAGTGCCTGGTTAGCATGCATGAAGCCCTTAGTTTGATCCTTAGTATTGTCTAAACTGGATAGAGTGATGTGCTCCTGTAATCCCAGCAATGAGAAAGCAGAGACAGGTGGATCAAAAGTTGAATGTAATACTTAGAGAGAATGCTGAAATCCATCCAAAGTTTGTAGCATGGAAGATAAAATGAAAATATGTTTGATAAGAGCTCTTTCTAGCATTTTCTTTTTTGAATCCTTGCACATTCTAGATTCCATCAACATCACATGAGTCACCTTATCCAGATTCACTATAATATTTTAGACTACCATGGTTTCCCTCATTCTAGAAGGCATGCTTCCATCCACTACAGTTCTATTTATAGAGCAAAGTAATATCCTTAAGATATATTTTATTATAGCTAGTCTTCCTTTCTTAATGACATCTAATGTCTTTCTACCAAGGTGCCCAACTCCCTGAAAAATGGCTACTTATGACATGGATGTCTCCAGATATGAACTGTGAGTTCCTCAAGTGAAGACTTACATTACTCAAATTATTCATGTTTATGTTCCAGATCCCAGATGGACAGTACAATGTAATAAATATTCAGTAAGTCTTGATTGCATGCTTGATGGGTTCTTATTAGGTAACTTTGACAAAACTTTATGGGAGAAGGCTCGGAAAGTGTTTGCTGGAATCTTCGCTGGATTCTTTCCTAACGTAGGCACCATCTGTGAAAGAGGAGCTATAATTGTATAGAACATGTGAGGATTAGCACAGCAATGAAGTCATGTGCACAGCCAAGGAAATTCATGGAAACCATGCTGGATTCTCCTGGGTTCTTGAGGAATATAGCCATTTGATTTTGCATTTTAGCTCCTTCTCTTTCCCGGAATATTACAGTCTAACTTAATTGTTCCAATTTTTCTAAGTTTTGAAATAATTTGATGCTCAGAAGTTTTCGAAGAACTACATAAATAACTCTTACATGCTGTTAATCCAGATCCACCAGCTATTAGAATGTTAATCTTGTCACGAGTGTTTGTCATTATCTCTTGTTAATTATGCCTTATTTCTTATTCTTTCTCCTCTCTCTCTCTCTCTCTCTCTCTCCTAAAAGAGGTGCTGGTAACTACAAATGCTCTCTATTCCTTATTGACATTTCCCTAGGAGCATTGACATTCATAGCAATAGAAACACATCACTCCCTGATACCATCATGGAAGACAGAAAATTTAATGTTGGCACCACATTAAAAACAGTTTAATAGCCAATTTCCCCAATTGTCCCAGTAATATATTTGATGACATTTTTCCTAATCCAGTGTCCTACTCAAGATTGCGTATTGCATTTTTGGATGCTTTCACACATGCATAATACATTTTGATGGCACTCCCCCTCCCCACCCTCCATGATTCCTTTCCCCTTGGATTGAAATCCTTCTTTCATCCCCATGTTCCTTCCAGGCCTTTCATGCTGACCCACTGTGTAAATTATGGTGGCTTGTGTGAACATCGGTGAGAGGCTATTTCCTGCAGATTGGGCACCAAGGGCTCCACTGAAGCCTCCTTGGTTGTCACCAGCTAGTCTGGACAGTTCTTTGTCTCCTTGTCTGCTAACTTGGAAAAGGCGTCACAACTTCCTGATTCCTCAGCAAATGCTCTCCTTGTGTGGGTGTTTTCTCAGTTTGGATTTGGCCTAGTAGTTACAAATGATTGGGTTTAACTTGTTCATTCTGGGCATAAATTCACTAAAGTGATGTCAACACATCTCATTAGGAGTCACATGGTGTCCGATCATTCAATTTATGCTGACATTTTTCTCTACAAATTATTTAATACATGTGGCTATAGAATAGTAGCTTTTCCCTAAAGAAATATGGTAATCTCACTTCATCCAACTGATCTACATTGGTACCAAAAGGAGCTAATTGTTTTATTTCATTGGGGGGTTATGTGTGTGTGTGTGTGTGATGGTTGTGTGTGTGAGTGTGTGTGTCACAGTGTATATGTGGAGGTCAGAAGACAATTTTCAGATGAGTCCTCACCTTCTACCTCATTTGAAGCTGGCTCTCTTGTTCTTCACTGCTGTGTTCTCCAGACTAGCTATCCCATGAGCTTCCAGAGGATTCTCCTGTCTTTGTCTCCCTTCTCACTGTAGGTGTGCTGGGCTCATGGGCACCCATTACAGTGACCTGCATTTTCCGTGGCTTCTAGGAATTTCAGCTTGAACAGAAAGTGCTCTAACCTCTGAGTCATCTCACCAGCCCCAAAGCTGATTTTTAGAAAGGTACTTTAATAAAAAGGTTCACCTATTTTAAGAACTATTTGTCACCCATCAAATAACACCTTCCAAAAAAGTACATGAAAAAAAGTATGACTTTTGTGTTTGCAGGTAGAAATATTTACTCAGCTTTTAGTATATAAGATATATAATAAATTTTGTTGATGCTCTGTTAACTCTGACTTCTTAGTAACAAATGAATCACTGTTAACACATCTACATATCTGTTCAATTTTTTTTTTACTAATACTCATGGGAAGTTGGGGAAATGAGAATAAGTTGACCAAGAGCAGGAATTCCATCATAATGCCTGAAGCTATGTTCTTTCCTAAGACTTTAAGCCCACTCTCCCTCCACCTTCACCTGCTTATTCAAAACTAATGAGAACACAGCACTCAACACTGAAACACCATTGAATGACAACCATGGTGGAGGTAAGGCACTAACTCTTATTTTTCTACTTTATTGAAAAAGGAATTCCAAAACCATATTAAAATAGCAATTCAAAAATAGTTATGGAAGGCCATGGAGATGGAAAGGAAGGATGAGGGCTAATCAAGACCTGTGGTGAAATAGAAATGAATGCCATCCCCTCCTCCACCACACACACATCGCCACAAACTTCTTACAGGCCACCCATGCTTATGTGGATACAAGCATTGTTAGTAGCTGGCTCCAGCTTGCAAGCTCACGTACCCTTTTTCAGAAAAAGTACGAAGTTGTATTTCTCTCTAGATATTAACTTAAAAGCAGCTGCTATATATAGCAACGTAAGAAAAAGAGCCCTGAGCTCTCAGTTTTAATCAGCATTAAGTTCTAGATAGCCTTCATTTTTTTTTGGGGGGGGGCGGGAAGCTCTCTCATTAAGTAAATCTTCATTGGAGATGTCATGGAATGGAGGCCATGATGATGTGTCGCATACAATTTCCAGAATGGGGATGTGGCATAGGACCAGATCCAGAAAAGAGGTTGCAAAGCTGTCATTCCCTTTTCTTGAGCTCCATGAAAGAGTCTCTTTCTTTCTTCTTGAATCCGCAGTGCAAACTCATCTCCTCATGTGAAGTGAGCACACAGGAAAGGACACTTTGCAATATTCCATATTGACTACTAATGAATGTTCTAACTGAATTTTTAATAATTAACACCTGAATTCTGCAGAGGGCAGAGGGTGCTAAAAAACACTCCCAAGGGAGAAGTGGAGCTACCTACACTAAAGAGACAGGGCATCCTTGGTAAACAGTCTGCAGTCACCAGTAGGCACCACTGTGTCATCTCCATCTTGCCCTCTGGGAGGATGAGTGTGTTCACTGGTACATGGGTGTGAGCTACCTCAGAACCTTTCTTCTTATCAATGGCTGTCCTGTGCTCTGTCCTGCATCAACCAGATGGATTCTGCTAGCCTGGGTTACGTAATGACAACTCTCTTCTCAGGGTTACGTTACATTCACCTTGCTGAGCCTAGAGATTTGGCTTGTCGGGTTCTCTTCCTATGTGCTTCTGCTAACTAACATCTCCAGAACGACATTGATTGATGGAATTGATCTTAGCCTCTCCAACTGCCTGTTTCCTCTTATACCAAAGGTGTAAGTTCATGAAGCTGGACAGGACAGGCTGAGAAAGCAGGAACTGGGACTCTGCTATCAGACACACCTGGGCTCTCATTGGATATCTGGATGGTCTTAGCCAACCCAGTCCCTCAGTTTCTGTATCTGTAAACTTGCTACAGCAGAACTGTCTCACAAAATGTATGCAAATTCTTGGCCCATGGTAAGGGCTGCATAATCTTAGTTACTGTTTTAGAAACTTTCTAAATTACAGAGAGAGAGAGAGAGAGAGAGAGAGAGAGAGAGAGAGAGAGAGAGAGAGAGAGAGAGAGAGAGAGAGAGAGAAAGAGAGAGAGACTCTCGTTGGTCTTTAGGAATATATATTCACAACTTAATGGATTTCCCTTCAAAAAACATTTATTTATCAAGAAAATATATAAATTTTCATGCAGGAAGCAGTAAGAAGGTCTGTGTCTGTCTCCATCCAGCCTCTGGGTCAGCTTGATCCAGGTGATGTCCTGAAGGAAGTCAGTCATGGGGGTTTGTCTTCTGGGGACTCCTGGAAGTCTATTGTTTCCCCTTTGCTCTAGTCAAACATAACAGTTCTCCACACTGTGCCTTAATTCTGTCTTGGTATTTTCCATCCTATTCCCATGGTCTGCTCTAGCTAGATCACAGAATCTCTCTCTAAGCCACTGATGCCTCTAGAACAGGTGGTAGTTTTGTTCTTTTGTTTGCTCTCTAGCTAAAGTGTCTTACCTAGAAAGAAAGAGGTTCTTTCAGGGTTACCTGACTGATGGTCTGGAAACTGCACCCTGTCTGCTCTCAGTATTCCTTCCAGTCTCACTCTCTGTCATTGCAAAATCACTGTACTAGTAAACAACATTTACAATCGTATTTTTGTAGGGTTGATACATGATCTTACTATAAGTTATCCAGACTGGTCTCAAATTTGTGATTCTTTTACCTTGGTCTTCCTAATAACTAGAAATATAGTCCTCTTCCACCGATCCCAGTTCTGCAGCTTGTATTCTTATATACATTGATGGTTCAGGTAATTAGTAATGAAACATGCATTGTCTAATCTAGGCAGTACTGAATGTCCTCCACACCAAAGCTTGATCACATCACCTGCTTCTTTCTTCCACAGTGGTAGAGAGACTCATAATTAATGTGTGGTCAGAGCTTTCCCTTGTTTGTATGGATAGGATATGGTATGTCCTATATCATGCATATTTCATGTATAAGGCATGTTGTAAAGTGTACAGAAAGCCTCAGCAACTATTCAAGGTAGAAGTTTTTAAGCAGGAAACCAAACACAAAAAAAGGGGAATCATGTTCTATGGATTACAAGCAGCTCTGAGTCCAAAACTACCATGCTCCAAACCTCACCCTTGTGTTGATCTATGTGGGCATCACCACCAGCATGTGTGTGTAGGGATGGGGACAGGCAGTGTGAGGAGAACTTCATGATCCTTGTGGGGATCCCATTTTGGACTTTTTGTAGCCTGAGGTCTATGTATGAGAATGTATCTACTCAGAGCCAATGGCTACCAATCCAGGCAGCTTGCTCTCTTGTTTGGCACCTGTTCTGTCTCACAAATTTATGACACTTGTCAATGAATGGAAGCATCTGAGGAATTAAGCCTAAGAATTCAGGTTGCAATGCATTCTGGGTTGTGATGGTACCCAGAGAGATGCTTGGAAAACCAGAGCAGGCCTCCAGTGTTATCCTGTGTGTGCCTAGAGGGTAGCTCATCATCCACACAGCCTTTCCCAGCTCTGCCCTTCCTCTTACTCTGACCTCACAGAGTCATCCCAACCTTGGCTGAGTGAACAGGGCTCACTCTTCTCTCCCTGCTTCTTGGGAACACTTCAGGAGGAGTCATGATAAAGTCTGACCACATGACCCAGAATATCAAACAAAGATCTTTCCCATTCACAAGTATGATGTTTTAAAAAATAATACATCAATCATATCCAGCAGTGAGTAATCCTAGAGAATAGCAAAATTGCTGTGTATGGTGTGGGGTAGATGTTTCAGATAATAACTATTCTAAAAAAAATACAGCCCAAGAAGAAAAGCAGTTGAGGCTTAGCCCAACATAAAGATAAGTGCAAATCTCAATTTATTCAGAAACTGGAGCAACTACAGATATCTCATTATAAAATACCTTCCTAGAGTTGATGAGCATTTTAGAGTGGGTAGCAGACAAAGGCTTTCTAGGGCCCCTTGTGGGAAAGACAGAACCAGCTTAGCCGAAAAATGACCAAACAATAATACATAGAAATTATTCTCATTTCTACAAAGGGGCTGGAAACCCCTTGTCATGTTGTGGCATTTCTGGATAGTGGTCCAAATCTAGGAAGCTGCTCTCTAAACAATTTCCAAAAGCTATACTTGTTGAACTCAACTAAGGGACATTTTTCTCACTTCAATCCTTTATTGTGGAAATGGAGTTTTTCCTGTATGTCATGTCTGAAATCTTCTGCTTGTGAGATATTACTAGATTTTTGAATTTGAAATTTGGACTCTAGCTTTTGGTGTTACACCAATGATTTACACTATGCAATTAGAAGATCTCAACAATTATCTGACTGAAGATAATGTGAAATTTCTAATAGATGAGATTAAAGCTGTTTAGGTTCTATTTTTTCATCAGAGTACAATGATAATCTCATCTCAGTTATCTTTTGTTCTCTCTGAAAGTTGTCTTGTAAATTCTGTCACCAAAAAAAAAAATCCCTATATATTTGATCAGTTCTGCAAGACAGTAAAATGAGAGTTGAATTTCTGTGAAAAATGAAGAGAGTGATCTGAACCAAGAACACATTGAGAACTTTACCAGAGTAAAGTTGATTGATGGGCCAGGGATTCTATCAATCCTGAGGTGATGGTATCATCATTTAAAAACACCTATAGGACTTGTGTTAAAAAAATGTATTTCTTAAGTCACAAAAGGTAGAACATAGGTGTCCTAGTAGAGAATCAAGGACAGCCACTTTGGGGACAATTGGAGAGATAATTTCTTAATTTCCAAACAGGTATGAAAAGAATTTATTCCCGGGAGGTAGCAAGGGCTGATACAAGTGCTCACCTGAAGACTGCAGATGGGTTGGCCACATGGTGGAGATATTGTAGAAGGTATTAGGTATTGCCATAGGAGGTTGAGCTTTATGACCTTGACGGTGCCTTTGAACTCTGAGAGGGTGTGAGCCTAGTCCATTCAGGTGGAGATCTGTTTCTGGACTCCTAGGAACTTTCAGAAAATTTCATGAGAAATTATTTTTAATTTCAAGTAACAGAATCACCAAATGTTACAACTAAAATAAAAGTGAACCTCACTATAAAAATGGGTGCCAACAAGCCTAGAGTTGAAATGACCTTCCCAACATGAAAGTTGTCACCACGTCAGAGATCCAATTACAAATGAGAGATAAGATACTATATGTATTGGAACATATATATATATATACACATATACATATATATTCCAAGGATAACTTCAAGGAAAGCCTTTTTAAAATACATAAAAGAAAGAAAGTAATAAATAATCTCTTTTCCGGTATTTTATTTACTTTGTAAATGTAAAAGCACCTTTAATTGTTTTCTTCAATTTGTCAAGTGACCAATGTTCAGCAAAGGTTAAGAAGCGAGAGACCTTGTTTATGTATGGCACTGCTGGTAACTTTCAGACAAAACGTGTGTGTGTGTGTGTGTGTGTGTGTGTGTGTGTGTGTGTGTGTAGAGGGGGGACTGAACCAGTAAATTAGCACTACCTTAGAGAGGTTTCAGAAGATAGTTATTAACTTGAATTATGCTCTAGGCTATAGTTGATAGCAGACTTAGAACTTCTAAAGGAACTGAGGAAGCTGAAAGGTAAAAGTTGCCCTCTCCTGGAACAAGACAAAGTCTTAGAATAACTTGCAGAGGCTGTGATGAAGTGGAGAACTCTTGTGGCAACAATTTCAGACTGTGGGTGGTTACAAGGGAAGGTCCTTTTATGCATTTGTAAATAGCCAACAGAAATCAGGGCAACATTGATAGAAAAATTGTTGGAAACAACTTTGAAGACTGGAATAAACCGAGAAAATTACACAGAGAGTCCTAAAATTCCCTGCGATAAAAAGAAACAGTCTGTTCTGGGTGCCTTGGATCAAGCGAGAATTCACATCTGTAGACACTAAACTCCAGACCTCCAGAGCTTCTCACAGTAACTCACGCAGTCTGAGTGCGTAGTTCATTAGTAATTTGCAAGAGTGGAATCCAGCCACACAGAAATGATGGAGACTCATGTCCAAGGCATCATGAGGAGGGTCAGGGACAGTCTTAGACAAAGCCCAGATGTATGTCATTGAGCTTGGTGCATTAGAAGAAAATTATACCATTTCACTTCCATCTTCACAGTACTAATATTGAACACTTCAATATCAAAGTCCATATCTTCCCTGTGTAATGTCCAAACCTGCTTCAGGGTAGATATGCAATGAATTTTGTCAAATTGTAACTGAGATGCATTTACTTGATATTTCCTAGTGAAATAGACTTGTGAATTAGTCCGAAGCTTTCTACCAATGTACCTGAACATAGGGATGCATATGCAAATGTGGATGTATGAGCACAGACAGAACTTTAGAAATTTATCTTTGACATTAGCAAGACAAATTACTTTTCTTCTTCAGGACCCAAATTCTTCAGCTAGAAAATGAAGATACTCATAACTACCTTTGGATTTCTAGAACTATAGGGAGGTTAACAAGAAATTATAAACACTATTTGCCTCTAGAACAGTGTTTACCATATACAAATATTTAACAAAGGCTATATATTGCTATTATCAACAAATTATTTTTCTTTCTTTATTCAAAGAAATTACTTTTGTTAAATTTAAGAGACTTGAGTCTATTGGACCCTCTAGGGGATTCGTGTAGAATTTCCAGAATTCTCAGAGGATGTATCTTTTAACTGCAAGCCAATATTTTAGTAATGTGTATTCCTGTTTGGACCTGCTTCCCTAGAAAACATCATGGAATATAATTATGTTGTTTAATTGAATAGAACACCCGTTAACTTGGTAGGTAGTTTTTGCAAATTGTGAAATATTTTTGTTATCCCCCATTTTTTTACAAAAGTTCTGTCTTCTGCTGAATTACACCTTCATGTCTGTTGAGAAAAAAAGAGAGGAAGAGAGAGAGAGAGAGAGAGAGAGAGAGAGAGAGAGAGAGAGAGAGAATGAGAAATGAAACCACAGAAATAAAGGTCCTTACAATGTCTGTGCCTGTAGTTGTTTTAATTGAATATGATAAGGTTATATGACTATATACTTTATATGAAAGAAAATAATTAATGAGAAGAGGGAAAATTCTGGAAAGACCCATAGACTAAACCAGCTGCTCTCTTTGAATCTCTAAGCTCTAACTGGTGAAGGGGGCCCAGCATGAGGTCTTCTGGTGGGGGAAGTCTGGAGGATGCTAATATCTTTCATCTCTGTGACCTTCCTGTCAATTCTCCACCACTTTCACATAACTGTGGCTTTGAAACTTTAAGTACTAATGGAAAAGGAACAATAATAACTTGAATGACATTTACAAGTGACCAAAAGTAGATCACAAACTGAAGTTGCCCTAATCTTCTACCTGTTCTGTTACATAAGCTTCCTTGAACTCATTTTCAAGTCATGCTAAAAAGAGCTTTCTATTGTCTGCATATTCAGTGACCAAAGGTAGACAATTAGTCACCTACTAATGAAACAGATTCTTGATCCTTTATTTGTGGCTTCTCATGTTTGAAATTAATTTTATGGCGATTTTATATGTGTATATAATGAAGTTTGATCATATTCAAACCTATCACCTTCACTTGCCCCCATCCCATTCCTCCTAAACCCTATGTTATTTCCCCTTTTCCCCTTCATGCCTCCTCAGGTCTCTCTTTGTGAGTCACTGAGTTTAATTAGGGTTGCTTGCAGGAGTATGGTCGTGGCTTATGGTTGTGAAGAATGGGCAGTTTAGCAAGAGGCTTCCCCACTGCAAAAAAAAAAAAAAAATGTCTCCTCATCCCCCCAACAACCATTAACTGCAAGTATCTCCTCAGATAGTGGTGGGTCCTTGGGAACTCATCCCAATCCCTGAGAGAATGTTGAATGGCCAAGCTTGTGCAGGATGCATGTAAGTTACCACAGCCAATAGCATTTCAGAACACTCCTCTCCATCACCCAGCTCTTACAGTCTTTCAACCACCTTTTCCTCAAGAGAACTATGGAGAGGGTCATATAAATGGTCCATTTATGGCTTGTCACTCAACAGTCACTTTTTTTCTTGGCACTTTGACCAGTTAAGTCTCCATGGGGGGCGGGGGAAGAAGAAGAAGAAGAAGAAGAAGAAGAAGAAGAAGAAGAAGAAGAAGAAGAAGAAGAAGAAGAAGAAGAAGAAGAAGAAGAAGAAGAAGAAGAAGGAGAAGAAGAAGAAGAAAAAGAAACTTTTGACCTTTTTTTTGGGGGGGGAATAGGAAGTATTGAATTTCATAAATTCAAATTTATCTAAAAATGTGTAATGTAAATTATTATAAGATGATATTAGAAACCTGAAAAATAAGAAGCAAAGTTCTTCAAGAATAGAATGTAGCACATACATGATTTCTACTGAAAGCAATTCCATATGAATAATAATTATTGTGATTTCACATTTTCCAGAGTGCTGAAAATAGATGCTCTGAGGAGGGATAAGATGTGCACCTGGTATATCATGAGGCCTATGGAATAGAACCAGGATAAGACTCAGGGGTTCAATGTTTATACTTGACTGTACCATTGAGAACTGATTGTTGCAGTCTTAGAACGAATGCGAATCCACATTTTAAACCATTGACAGCTATGATCCATACAGTGTTTCAAGTAACACATGTTGCATGACATTCTTGAAAAGAGGGTACAGGAGAAAACAAAAGAA
>PVHP010049785.1:0-11858 GCA_004024765.1 Zapus hudsonius
CTGAGGGGGGCAATGTCTCTGGATATTCTCCCCCACTATGGCTCTTACAATCTTTCTGCTTAGTTCCCTGAGCCATGATGGGTGAATTTTAAGTCTGCTTTATTGTTGATATCTTAAGTATCTCTGGATCTTTGCTCTGGGTTGTGCTGGGTATCATTGGTGTCTGTCTCCATTGACCTTCCATGGGTTATCAGACTTGTTGTGGTGATTGGTCTCCTGTTTATCTCATCTCTTTCTCATAGGTTTAATTTGGTCCTTGAGTGAAGGTTAGGTGTGGTTTGTCTCCTGCCAGGATGTCAGCCATTATGCAATGTCTTGTTGGAATTGGGTTGTCCCCAGCTCTCTCAGTGTCTTCGAAAAATACAAGCAATCTCCATCAGAGAGTGAGATCAATATAGGTTAAATGATACAACATTGTATTTTGGCTAGCTCCTAATGGGTGTAGCCTCTCTGTAGCTCTCTGGTAATGGGAATTTCCCCTAGGAGCCCAAGATGTTGGTCCCCATAGGATTTTACCATGGATCCAAGTTCCAGTTAAGGGTTCCTTGTCACTGAGAAGATCTCTTAGCCAATCAGTAAGCCATTGATTACCCTCCTCAGTTTAGTGCCACTATTGCACAGATGAGTATTTCTTGACTTGCTGGTCTCTTCCATATAGCCATGTGTTCAGCATTCTTGTGAAAACTGTTCATATTGTCTATCAGTGGTCTCTGCTTCTCCAAATATCATTAGTCAATTTCTCCTGGCAGCTCATGCAATACCTTCCAGTGCTACACATGCTACCATCTGGGAGCTGGTTACCATTCTGGATTTAGCAGGATCACTTGGTGTTGTTTGTTGACACTCTGTGATTTCTTCAGCAGTAGGGTCTTACCTTAGGCCTGGGACAGGTATTCAAGAGCTTTGATAGAAGTCTGTCATGTTTTGGGGACCTCGTGGGTCTCTTTGATCAACAGCTCAGTGTGGGAAGGAACCAATAACTGGGAAAGAGAGATGCAGGCCTGAGTAATTATTCTTGAGGTTAGGCTTCCTCCCATTCTGTTCTTGGCCCCTCGTACCAGGTGGTGCCCTCAGCCTCCTCAGGAGCTTACTGTATAAAATCTAGGGTTTTATGGTACCAATTCATTATTAGTTTAGTTTACTGTATAAGTCCCCCTACTTTCCTATTCCCCCTTAATTCTTTCCATTCCCTTTATACAGGCTTAAATAAATTTTGTTAAAAATGACATTGTGTTAAAGAGCAGCACACTAAGTTGTGAGATAACTTGATGTTGACAATGAGATAAAATTAACCTTAGTTGCACAATTATTCTTCTCTAGTACATCATGGTTTGGTGGCCCAAGGCTTTCCATCTAAAGTTTACCAACAAATTCTAAAATCTCAGATTGTGCCTTGAATATAAAATGAAGAAGTTTCCAGACATAAAATAACCCCATTGGTCTCATGCTCTCCATTTCATCCTTCAGGTCTTAATTTCTTCATATTATTATTTAAGCACCCCATCTTCAGCTCTTCCTTGTTCATTTTGTTTTTCTTCATAGATCTGTGTTGGCTTTAAACATAATTCCCCCATATATTTCCTATATATCTGTCTTAAGAATCATAGGACAGAGGGGGATTTTACTCTGTTTCTGAGCCATGGTAAGAAACAACAACCAAGACACCATTATCCATGTGGAATAACCGTTCAGTATATGTCCCTGTATGTGACTATAACCATAGAGATTCATAGAATATTTAAAAATATTAAGATAGTAGATCTGATTCTCTCTTAATAAAGCTTGTTTATAGTTGGCTCTTCAACTTTTAATTAATTTCTTCTGTTTTCTGTCGATAATATACATTTGCCAACAAGTTACACATGCCAGAACTTTTCTTTTGCTGTTTTTCTCATATTTTTTTGAGACACATTTCAGAATCATTTCTTAAGGGCCCAAGTATTCTGATAATAAGCACTTAGCTTATAATTTATTAGTTCTGGGGTTGGGAGAAATGGCTCAGTTGGTAAACCAAGCATTTCCTATTGTAACAGGTGATCTGGGGGTTAGAATTTAGATAGTGCCCAGCAAAAATTCCAAGGCACCCCAAAGTTTAAAGAGTATCTGAGGTCTTGTGTACAAAGTTAAAGAACTAAAATTATAGACAACAAGATAGTAAGGTATAGTGGGAGACTTTATTATTTAAGGAAACATTGGGAGTTAGAGTTCTCCAGGCACAAGTGTGGGAAAAACATGTGGAGAGTTTAACAGAACTTATGTTGTTCAGCTAAACAAGTAGAAAGAGGAAAGATCATGAGAGGAAAAGATTCATGTGGAAGAAAAATCCAGCCCCTCACCACAGGCTGTGGTGGGGGCTGGGGTGACCTTACAGGTCCTGGAGAGTCAGTGATCCTTCTGCTAGACTGCCATGTGGGAAAGAGAGGGCTTCCTTCTAGGGAAGTTAATTTAAGTTTTCCCCAGGTGAGTCAGAGAGACAGCTGATTGGTTCATATCTGACCAATCCGTTTTAGCACCTAGGTTGTAGCTCTAACTAGACACCTCCCACTCAAAGGGAGGGGTTTCTCTGCAGAAGCCTCACCTGTCACAATATCTGAATTCAGATATCCAGAACTCATGTAAAAGCCAACATTCATCTCCAAGTCTGAGGCTTGTGGGCTAGGTAGTATAGTTGAATTGCTAAGCCCCAGCTTCAACGGGGGAACCTGTTTTATAAACAAAATAAGTTGGAGAATGATTAAGACAGACATTTGACATTGATGTTTGGTTTCCACATGAATGTACATGTATGTACACACATGAAAATGCACACATGTAGACATACATAAACACATACACATGTACACCATACACAGAAACAGTAGAAATAAAGAAATAACTATTTGGTGATTTGTATCTTTTAGAAAGTTACAAATAGATTGCATATGAAATGTGAATATTATGTAAAAGATACTTTACAATTTTGAGAAATGTTGTTTTTTTCTACAACAGAATAAAACCCCTCTGATCCTTCTCCAGGCTTTTATTTACTAATTTATTTACCTTATGTTTTCTCCACCCTGAATCTTTTCTGCTCTTGTCTCCCATCATTTCTTGCTCTTTCTCTCCCCCTTTCTGTTCTCCAGTTAGATTTTCCTCCCTCTGGCTTTTTTTTTTAAATTGTTTTCCAAACTGGATTAGGGCCGGTTCCCTCTGCAGCTGTGACTCTATCCCCTGCTGCACTACATTGACACTTGTGTAAGTGATGGCTCTCTTCAGTCCCTCCCAGGCTGCTACTTCCAGAAGTGTAGATTTAGTACAGCGGGGGACCAGAAGCCAGCTGTAGAAGTAGGCCATGGAAGCTCAGCATAGCTGTACATGATGCAGGGGTGGGGAGATGAAGAATAGGAGGAACCTCCCAGGACCAGAGGTGAAAAAGTACAGTAGCTACAAGACAGGGCCAGGAAGAACCGAATGAAAACATCCATTCCTTAATACAGGTATCAGATCCAAGGAGCTTAAAGAAGGTAAAGAATAATCCATCTGAATTAGAGTTCCTTTCCTTTCTTTCACTTGGTTTCAAAACTGGCTGAAAACACTGGAAAATCTAGGTACCTGATGTTACTTGAGGGAATCACTGGTTGTAGTGATTTACTCCCCTCCCCCACCCACACACATCCTACTGATTTTGGGTGAGAAATTGACAGTCTGCAATGGGAAACATGTGAAAGCTCTCAACTTTCCTTGGCAAGGATTGCTTCTCATTTCCTGTTGACATAAACACCTCCTCTGCTTAATTAAAACTCCTTCCTGAGCATTAACACCACAGGTTTCTAACCGACTAGAAAAACCATAGGTAACCTTTCCACACCTATAGTCAAAGTGTGATTATCTGTAAGTAGACATACTTTAAAGACAAAGACGAAGAAGAATAAAGCAAGTTCATTTGGGGAAAATCCCCCCACCTTTGTTCCCCTCTATTTTTTTCAGTTAATTTTCTAAAGCCTGTGAATATAGGGTGCGTTATAATGTGCTCACTACTAGAATGTAAATGAAGAATTCCAAAATGCTATGTGTATTGAATTATTATTGCATACATTGCTTTTTTTTAAAGTAACCATATTTTCAATAAAGGCCAGTGTCACTGTATAAGCTAATAAAAAAAAAAAGCATGTTACTTGTGTCAGATTCGTCCACTGTATTCATTATTCACTCTCTGAGTTGAACTGATTTGTTTTTCATATGCAATGTAGAATAGAAGTTCTCTTATGCCAAGGCGTTCTGATACAGCTCTCTAAGAAGAACCTGAGTATCTAGGTCAGTTGGCTTTCTTAAAACTGAAATAAATGAGATCTTTGCTAACGCAGTATTGTAATGACAAGACATAGATTAAAGAAGAAATAGGCTTTTGCTAAGATAGTTGGTTGTTGGTGAGGTGGGGGGCTTTATATGTTGATTTATATTTATGATCTCAAATTACAAAGATGGGAATATGAATGTATCAAAGCATTTCTTATCCTTATGATTCCTTTACTTGTTAAAGATTTATGTTAAGTGTCTATTAGAACATATTTTAAATAAACATGTTAAGTGCCAGGTGTGCACTGATAGTTACTCTTTACTAGGTGCTAATATGGAACATGAAAGAGAGGGCTGGCAGATCTGTCCATTAACTTGGGAAGGTAGAAAAACATAATCACTCAAGGTCAGTAAGAGAAGCTTCATGGCAACTGGAGAGATGGCTCAGTGGTTAAGATGCTTGCCTGCAAAGTCTGTTGACCTGAGTTCAATACCATAGTAACCATGAAAGCCAGATGCACAAAGTGGCACATGCTTCTGGAATTAGTTTGCAGTGGCTGGAGCTCTGGCATGCCCCCCCCCCTCTCTCTCTCTTGTTTAACCTTTATTCTTATTGATTCGAGTGTTCTCATATTTTCTTTTAACTTTCCTAGGGATTTAACAATCCCTATCGCCCCCCTCAAGAACCAGCTTTTTATTTAATCAATATTTAAGTGTTTTCTTTATTTCTAATTTATTGATTTCTACTCTGATCCTAATTATTTCTTTCTATGTGGTATTTTGGATTTGGATGGTTCTTGTTTTTCCAAAGCCATAAGATGGATCATTATTTATATGAGCTTTCTCCATTTTTGTAATGTAGAATGATAAACTTTCCTCTTAGGACTGCCTTCATTGTGCCTTATAAATATTGGTGCATGGTGTTTTTATTTTCATTCAGTTCTAAGAATTTTTTAATTTCTTTTTTGATTTCTTCAATGACCCTTTTATTGTTGGATAATGTGTTGTTCAATCTTCAGGAGTGTGTAGATTTTCTGTTGTTTTTCTTGTTTATTTCTAGCATTCTTGCTGTATTATATTGTGAAGACATGCTTTATGTCCCAATATATGATCTACTTTAGAGAAGTTTCCATGAGCTGCTGAGAAGAATGTGTATTCTGTAAAGTTAGGGTGGAATATTCTATGTCTCTTAGGTCCGTTTGAACTAAGGTTTTGTTTAGCTCCATTATTTCTTTATTTTCTGTTTGAATTATCTATTGATGATAGCAGGTATTAAAGTCACCCAGCATTATTGTTTTGGGATTTATTTTTATTTAATTTCTAGTAGATTTTGTTTTATAAAATTTGCTGCACCTGTGTTTGATGCATGTATTAGACTGCAATATCCTCTTATTGAATTGTTCCCTTGATGTGTATAAAGTGGGTTTCTTCATTTCTTTTGATCCTTTTGGTTTGAAGTCATTTTTATTCCAGATATTATTATAGGTACTCCTGATTGTTTCCTATTTCTGTGCTTGGGATTTTTTTTCTATTCTTTCACCCTAAGGTGTGCCTATGTTTAATGGTAAAGTGGATGTGGTAGCTTAAATGGAAGTCCCCCCAATAGATTCAAGAGTTTACCAGAGTTTTTCTCCAGCTGCCTGGCTGGAGGGTGTGTCACATTGGCCTGGCCTCCTAGGCTCCAATCCTAAAGTGTTTCTTGGGTGGGTCTGGGATTCCAGCTATACATATACAAAGAGCAGTCTGAGCTCAAGCTCAAAGTTCCTGCTTTTTTGAGAGTGTTGAGTGTGCTTGCTTGCTTTGGATTGCTGGTGATGGGTATCTCTCTCTACAAGGACCTGTGAAAGGGGAGTCAACCCCTTTCACCGCTCTGGAACTTCCCCTGGATATGTTACTTCAATAAATACTTTCCTTCCAAAATTGTGCTTGGTTTGGAGATTCATCCCAGCAGCATGTGGCTTACCATGACAGTGGATTTCTTATAGACAACAAATTGGGGGGGGTCCAATTTTGGAGTCCTGCCTATTAACCAGTGTTTTTTGTGGAGGGCATTGGTGTTCATAGTTATCAGTGAGAAGTGTACATGAATCCCTATCAAGCCCAAGGGTGGTTCATTGATCGATATGTGCTTTCATATCTGTTCTAGTGTTCATTATTTTTTTTTCTCCTGTAGCCCTTGCGTATGTTTTTTTCTTCTCTTCATTGTGAAATGCCCCATGCAGTAGTCTCTGTAGGGCTGGTTTAGTGTTCATATAATCATAATCTGGTTTTATGATGGAAAGCTTTCCTTTCATTTGTATTATGAAGGATAATTTTGCTCAGTATAGTAGTTTAGGCTGGAGTTGTGCTCTTTCAAAAATATACAATATTCCATTCAAAGCCCTTCTGGTTTCCAGAGTGTTGTAGTCAGCCACACGCCGCTGGGATGAATCTCCAAACCAGGCACAGTTTTTGGGAGGAAAGGATTTATTTTTAGCTATAGATGCTGGGCAAGTTCCAGAATGCGAAAAAGGCTACTCCCCTTTCACAGGTCCAAGCAGATAGAGAAACCCATCACCAACACCACACATAAGATAGCAAACATGCAGGAGGTGCAAAGGAGAGAAATTCTTCCCCTTTATATAGCCTTAGGGTGGGGTCTTATAACCCTTCCCCAGACTTAATGGCTTCCTGAGTCTCTAGAATTTCCTTCCTGTACTGCCCACACAGGAAATGATGTTTATTTCTAGCTCTCCTGAGCTTCCTTACATCATGCCCCCTGCTGAGAGGCTGCCTTCCTGTGAACATCCTCAGAGAGCCGCTCAAGATAATCAAAAAGGTCAAGTTGACAACAAAACCTAACCATCACACAGAGTTTCCATTGAAACATCTGATGTAATTATGATGGGTTCACCTTTGTGAGTGCCATCGGTTTTTCTTGTAGCTTTTAGTACACTATCTTGGTTTTCTGCATTTAGTGTTTAAACCATAAGATGACATGGGTAATTTCTTCTCTGCTCCTGTCTATTTGACATTCTGTGTGTCTCTTATACCTGGCTAGGCCTTTCTTTCATAATATTCAGAAAATTTTCTTCAACAGTCTTATTGAAAAAATATTCTCTGTGCCTTTGACTTGTGGTTTGTCCCCCCCTTCTTATATGCCCATGACTGAATGTTTGGTCTTTTTAAGGTGTTGTACATTTCTCTCATGATCAATTTATGTTTTTTTTGTGTGTGTGTGAACTTGTCATTGATTTTTGTCTCCAGTTCTATTCCCTTTTATCTTGGAGCCCCGATAGTCTGTCCTCCACAGTATCTATTCTGTTGTGGAGGCTTTCTTGGAACCTTTTTGAATGAATTGCTTCTTTTTTTTGCCACTATGCTTTTCTTCAGTTACTCCATCTCTTTATTGAATTCCATTTTCATTTTTTGGTTTTACTTTTTATTGTCTCTTAGAATTCATTTTTGCATGTGATCATGTCCTCAATGAGATCATCTCACTATCCACTGAGTTGTTTTTCTGTTGATTGTCATCCATTTCATTCAGCCTTTTATTGAGTTCCTTTTGATTCTTTTTCATTTGATTCATTCATGCATCGAGTTCTCTTTTATTCTATTCCATTTCACTCAGCTGTTTGCTCCTGGTCTCATGATTTTTGAATATGTTTATCATAATTGCATTTTGAAATTCTAGGGCTGGAGTTTATCCTATATAGCTTTCATTAAGAGTCTTTTATTATAGGGCTTGACATTCTTGGTGGGGAATCTCACCTTGTTTTCTTATGGTATTTGTTTGCAATTAGGTTTTTCTTATCTGGACATAGTCATCTTGTCTTGCTGAGAATTTAGCACTAGTGCCTCTTGTGGAGTCTCTTTGGGATGGCCTAATCATCCTTGATCAAGATGGGTGTGGGACAGTAGTTTACATGCAGGTCTGGACTAGGCACACTGGAAGCTGAGCAGGCTTCTCTCTGTTTTTGTAGTCTTCCTTGGGAGCTGTAACCAGATTGGGACTCCCTACTCAGGGCAGTGCAGGTATGTGTGTTTGGGTTGGGGAGGGGGAAGTGCTCACCTGGGGCCTGTCTTGATTAGTCTGTATCCCAGGCTGGGGAATGTGATCAGCTTGGCAATCCCTACCCCTTGAGATCCACAAGTGGGTAAGTGGGGGTGAGGTCAGGACCAAATGTGTCTGATCCCCAATACAAGTGAGGTTGTATCTGTGGTACTGAGTGGTGTTGGGGGTCATCACCTGGGCCCTGGGCAGCCTGGGCAGGGTCTGGTGATGGGGAGTGCAAACTCAGGACATGGAGGTGGCAGGTTCTCTTAAAGCTTTTGAATGTGAAAGTTCTTTTTACCTCGTTCTTAATTGAAGAATATTTCATTGGTTAGAGAATTTGGTTGAAAGCTTTCACTTCAGGATTCTAAGGATGCTGCACTGCCATTTTCCATCTTCCATAGTGTCTGATAGGATGTCAGGGGAAATTTGATCATTGCTCATTCTGTGTAAAATATCATTTTACTTTTAGTGCTTTCAGGAATTTTCTCTTTCTTTTTGATTTTCAGCAGTTTAAATGTGTTGTACTTAACTGTGGGTTTATACATATTTATCTTTTCTGATGTTTGCTGAGCTTCTCATATCTGTAAATTTATGTCTTTCAGCAATATGTTTCCTTCCCATCTGTGTCTCTTCTTCTGATACTCCAATTACACATAAATTAGAACTTCTGAAATCATGTCATGGATTTTTAAGGGTTCGCTCAATTTTTCTCTCTCCTGCACCATGGATATTTTTTATTAATCTAAGTTTATTAAACTTCCATGTGATATCATCTTTCTTCTGTTAAGCCCACCAACTAAATTTTTATTTCAGATATTATAGTTTGCAGTTATTTTTGGCTACATTTATAGTTTTCACTTCTGTGTGAACATGCCTATCACCGAAGTCATTGCAATCATATTCTTGTTTATTTAAATGACCACAGTTACACCAGCCTCTTCGGGACCTTTATTCCTCATTCTTGCAACGAATCATCTTGAGGTTACTTCAGGTCGATTGTCCTATTTTCCTGAGAATAAGAACATTTTCCTAGTGAATTTTAGGGTGGATAACTTTGGGTACTAACCTTGTGCTTTTATGATTTTTGGCAATACCTTTGTCTTTTATTATTTTTCTCTGTGGAATATTGATGCTTTTGTTTTGGCATGCAATTATCATTTGAACTCGATTAAAATTTTACTTTATAATTTCTTCTCAAAACTTCACTTTGATTTTTACCTTGTGTTGGGCTAGTTTTAAAAATCCTACACACAGAGAATGATTATGTGTAGACACACACACACACACACACACACACACACATACACAAACCTTTTTATTCTCTCCTTTCCAGTATTCATTATTTACATTGCACCAGTTTGATTGTTTTTGACATCTGATTTTATAAGTTAGGAAAGCTGAAAGCCTTCCAGAGGCACTCAGACCACCTATCTAACTACTAGTTTCAGCTTGTCCTCAGGTTAAAACTAGCAAAAATTTATATACTCATTTTATACTGTTTCTTCTGAGGTTTGAATCTCCTTAGGCTGTGGCTGCATTTTTTCTAATCTCCAGTGCATTCAGATCATTATTTTATTTTGTACTCTGTCTACCTGTTGTATAGTTTTTACCCGTGAGATTGTTAAAACTGTAGCTTAATCAACTATTAAAAAAGTAGGACCTCATTACTTCTCAAAGTTCTCATATTAGTATGTAAATATATTTAACTATGGAATATTACACTCTAACAAAAATTGTTACTAAAATTCACTGTGTATTTTTAATGTATGTCATTTCATATTTAATATTTTAATTTATAAAAATAAACTTTATATTATTATGTCACTGTATTATTTTTACACATTTTATGTTTTTGCATAGTACTTTTAAAATTCATCTTATCACCTCCTCAGTGTGCATAATACATTAAAAAATTTTATTTTCATGTGTGTGTGTGGTGGGTGGTGAACCAGGGGCTTTTGCCATTATAAACAAAAACATGATACTTGTACCTCTTTTTTTATTTGGCTTAAATGGGCAGCTTTAGAATTGAACTTTGGCTGGGAGGCATTGCAAACAAGCAAATAAACAAACTGCTTGCAAACTGCTGAGCTATTTTCCTAACCTGTATTTTATAGTTTCTTTGGGATCCAACTGATGCAGGATTCTGGGTCCAGGAAGGGATTAAAGTCCATAAAGATGCAGGAGATCCTAGGCCCGTGGACCCTAACTTTTGGGTCCTTATCTGTGTCAGCAAAAAATTAAAAACACAGACTCAGAGAGGGGTAAATTATGAATTATGAGATTTATTTTAGAGAGAGTTAGGATCCAGAGGGAAGGCTAAGAGGAAGCCAAAGGTAGTTTGTTCCTCTTCTCAGCCTGGTTTAAAAGGGGAAGGGGAGATGGAGAAAATCTCTTTCATATGGAGAAATCTCCCAGGAGATTTTCTCCTCTGGAGAAAGCACCTGCTCACAGTGGAAGACAAGAACTGAGAACCCAAGCCAAAATATCCCAATGCATGGGGAGGGGGGCTCAGAGGAGACTAAGAGACAGTAGGCGTCTCAGAGCTTACAAAGAGATCACGCATGTAGCTAAGCAGGAAAACACCCAAATACAAGACAAGAAAGTCCAAGGACAAAAAGAAACACTCCACCCTTCTCAGCCAGGCTGGGAAGGGGGAGAGGAGACCTAGACTTACATACTTGTGTCCAGATGCCTCCAGAGAAAGAAGAGAAAGGAGAGAATTACACACATGGTTAGTCAAGAAAGCAGCCAGAACAAAACACATGTTGAAAACAAGCAGCAAAACACCCTAGAAAAAAAAGAAAAACTCCCTCTTCCCAGACAGGCTGGGAAGGGGGAAAGCTTATCAAAGCACAGACGGGGAAAATCAGGGGCTAGGACAATGGAGAGGGCTAAGAGAGTTTTATACATGTGCCCAGGCTCCTTTATTAGGGTCAGACTCCAATTAGGATGAGCCTAGTCATCAGACTAAGGTATGTAAGGGAGAGAGACCTGATAGGGTGGTTGCTCAAGAGGCTGACTCAGGATGGATCTGCCCACAGGGGTGTTGAACTGAGGAAAAAGCAGGCAGCTGTTGCTGAGCAATTACTTGAAGCCATCTTGGATGAAACTGGATCGGAAGAGGGTTCTAGTCCTTCCAGAGCAGTCAAGGTGACATCCATGTTCTCCTTGAGTCTCTGTTCCTGAATAGCTGACAGTAATAAAAAGCTGTCCTGCTCCTGTTCTCACAACCTCCGTGTCACTCTGTCCAAGGTTCTTTACAGTTCATCTTCTCAGCTTCTGCTTGTGTTGAGCAGCAGGATCACACCTAGCCTTTCATCCGTATAGCTTATAGCTAGATATTGATTCACCCTTCAGCTTGTGCAAGAAGTGCTTAAGGAAGAAGGCTACATCCATGTTGACTCTGTGGAGGTCTGCTTGATGGACCCAACACCACCTGTTGTCTTCTCCAGAGAGAACATGCAGGGCAAGTGTTCTTGTCCGAGAGAGAGAGAGAGAGAGAGAGAGAGAGAGAGAGAGAGAGAGAGAGAGAGAGAGAGAGAGA
>PVHP010049786.1:0-12048 GCA_004024765.1 Zapus hudsonius
AAAATTAATAAGATTGGGGGTAAAGGTGGGAACTCTGTACCTGTAGAAATGGTTTAGTTATCAAATACTAAACTTTTGTAAAAAATATTTCTAAAACTTTATCAATAATGAGTGGATAGACTTGGCACTCAATGTAATATGAAATTATCTATTTTATTAAAATTAAAAATGATTGCATATTCCAAATTTTTCAACTTTATCTTAAGATGTTTGGGTGTATACTATATTGTTTCTGTCCTTACAATTCTGCTATTTTCCCAGGTATTTGAGCTTAGATATTTAAGATTTCATTAAATAAGGACATCTGCAAAGGTGTGATTTCACACTCTCCCTGTGTAGATGTAACTTGTGATTCTTTTCCTGAGGTGAGGATGGGGTGGGTGACTCAGGCCTGTTCCATAGGTCTTCCTAATGATTTTAAAATTTCATGCATTACACTAAAATGATACTGAATACTATTAAAGGTTTTTTTAAACATTGAATGTTAACAGTGTATAGCACTTGAGGTCATTTTCAAAGTGTTTAAAACTCTCATCTTTTCTTAGCTTGTTTGTAGGGGTGTTCATGAACTCTCTACCTCCATGAACCATTGTCTTTCTCAACCAACCCCTTTTTGTTTTTCCTGCTTTAGCTAATATATACATACATACACACATATAAATATACATATTTATATGTAAAGTCTCCAACCCCTTTGTTTTCCCTGTTTAGCTAATATATACATACACACATATAAATATAGATATATAATTTTATTTATTTATTTGTGGTAGGATCTCACACTATAGGCCAGGCTTATCTGGAACTTTGGAGCCCCAGGTGGGCCTCAAACTCATGGTGATTGGCCTACCTCAGCCTCTGGAGTGCTGTGAATAAATGCATGTACAACTGGCTCATTCCTCTGGCTCCAGCCCCGAGTGCTGGGATTGTATTGTTTTTGTGGGGATGTACTTGAATGAGGATCTTGTACATATCCCTGGCTGGCCTGGGCCCACACTCCCCACATGGACGTGACTGCCTCAGCTTCCAGAATTCAGTGGCCTCTACCTGTGGCAGCACACTGTTGGTTCCCCTGAGTTAGCTGTGGATTTAGGGAGCTAGAAAGTTGGAAGCTATGATTATGGGGCCATGAGAACAGAAAGAAGCCTTTTGCCAGGTCAATATCAAAGTACCATTCTAGCACAATTAACTGTTGCTTAAGTCTTCTCTTCCTGACCAGCTGTAAATCTAGTTTTCTACAACTCTATCCAGAAAACCTAATGGCTTCTGGTTTAGTCAGATTGTCCCACCCAAAGCATCTCTGAAGCCAGCCTATACTCTCCATTGTTGAAGAGAATAGTAATAAAAAGGATTGGAGGGTCCTCTAGAAACCCACTCGGTACCAAAACTCCAAAAACCTTTCACAATTCTATATTCCTACCCCACTGAGACATTTCACTGTGACTCTTAGAGAAACCCATGATCTGTGTTCAGAGATTGTTAATCTGGGCATGGTGTTCATGCCTTTAATTCCAGCACTCAGGAGACTGAGGTCAGAAGAATTCCATGAATTCAGGGCCACTTTGGGGTTCAGACTGAGTTCTTCGTCAGTCTGAGCTAGAGTGAGACCGCCTCAAAGAGTGTTTATCAACTGACTCTCAGAGAGGCTGGCCGGCTGCCCATGCTTTGGGATATGTCTTTGTTTGAATGCCTCAGCCCTTGTGCCTCGAAATCTATATTGAAATATATTCAATAAATTTCAATTCTGCTTCATGCTGCCTATTACTGAACTACTTTTCTGTGTGGAAACCACAAATGCTCTGGTTGGCCTGAATGGAGGTCCCAAAATATTAAGGGAACTCAACCTGTTAAGGGTGACAGTGTGGAGCTGTGTCTCCATACCTCCTCGATGCTGACAAGTGGATTTATAGTTTCATGTAACTTGGTTAGTTTGTGCTCAACTACAACTAGGGAAAACCAAGTTAGTAGTCTGGTGCTGGTCAGTTTAGGTTTGATGTGTGGAGATTGTGTGTTTCTTAGAAATGTCTTCCTGGCAGGTGATTGTGACGTGATGAAGCAAGGTGCTTTTGACTGCATATTCTTAGAATGATACGTGATTGTGACTGAGTGGCAGTGTGCAGGGGAATATGGAAACCTGGTGACTACCTGCGTGGGTGTGATGGTGTAACTGTATGTCCATAGTACTGTGTGTGGGAAGCTGGGGGCCTGTGTTGCAACAGCTGGTTGACCTGGTCATATTTGCCATGTGTGTGAAGTGACCGTGAAGAGCTGTGAATTCCTGGTAGATTCTCACCCTTTCCTGTAACTACACTGAGTTATGCTTTCTCATTTTCCCTGACCTTCTTCCCTGTGTGTGAGCCTTTCAGGCCTGGAAGGAAGTTGTGGACACTTGATTCCAGGAAAAGTTGAGGGTCTTAGACCAAGTTTCCTACATATCCTTTCTGAGTGGTTTGGCAGTCCATCCTATGTCAAATTTCCTTAAATCCCTGCTGATCTTGTGAAGCAGATACGAGGACTTTATCGCGGACCCCTGGCCCCCTGCAGGTAGACCAAGTCTCACCGGCCAGTAGGAGAAAGGGCTCAGTCAGGGAGAGGTGAGGTGTATGGTCGGACAAATCTCACTTTGAGTACCCAAAGCCCTTTTATAACCCAAGGCTGCATTGTCCTACCTATTCCTCTTAAGCAAAAAGATTCAAACCTTTTGGCAGGAGCCAATCAGCAGAGCAAAGTACAGCAGTGTAGTTGGTTACATCACCAGTGAAGTGAAATCTAACAAGCAGGAACAAAGCCTACCAGCTACATGGAACTCAGGAAGCAGGAATAAAGCGTCTTCTAAACCGTAGCTTAAGGTTGCTCAGTCAGGCTGGGGCCCAACAACCACAGCCAGCCCTGTGACTGTAAGCCATCCACATATGCTTTGATAAATGTGAGTCCCAGTAGGTGACAACATCTTCCTTTTTTTTTTTTTTTGAGTTAGGGTCTCACTCTAGTCCAGGCTGACGTGGAATTCACTGTATAGTCTTGGGATGGCCTTGAACTCACAGCAATCCTCCTTCCTCTGCTTCCCAAGTGCTGGGATTAAAGGCATGCACCACCACGCCCGGCTAAAAAAACCATTTTTGATTTTGTATGTTTCATATGTGTGTGTGTGTGGTGGTGGTAGTGATTTTTATCAAGGTAGGGTCTCACTCTGCCCCAGGCTGACCTGGAATTAACTATGTAGACCTAGGGTGTCCTCAAACTCACGCCAATCCTCCTACTTCTGCCTCCCGATTGCTGGGATTAAAGGCGTGTGCCATCATACCTGGCTTTTCTGGACTTGATCTTTTGAGACGGTCTTTCAGTGACTAGAATCTACCAATTTGGCTACACTAGCCAGTAAGCCTCAGGGATCTGCTTGCCTCAGTCTTCTGCACTGGTTTATCTGGATACTGGGGACTAAACTCAGGTCCTCTTGCCTGTGTGGCAGGCACCTTGCCAATTAACCCATCTCTCCAGACATGAAACCCTTATTTTTGTTTTATCTTTTTCGAGGTAGAGTCTTGCTGTAGTCCCAGGTTGGCCTCAAACGCACAGTGATCTTCCTACCTCTGCCTTCCCCAGTGCTGGGATCTTTAAAGGGATGCAGTGCCATGCCTGGCATGAGAGCATCTTTTGAAGGTATCCAGGCTGGTTTTCAATTTATTGATCTTGTCTCAGACTTCCAAATAGCTGGGATTATAGGTATGTGCCAAGCATAGAAGATTAAGATTAAAGACATGCTTTCTAGGAAAATATGTAATTATCCTACTGTGATTCTGTACTTACATATTTCACTCCCTTTTTCAACATCCTTTTCTTGTATAAATTCTTTGATCTTCAGTAGATAAAAGCTAGGATTAAAAGTATCCCTATAGGCCGGGCGTGGTGGCACACGCCTTTAATCTCAGCACTTGGGAGGCAGAGGTAGGAGGATCACCATGAGTTCAAGGCCACCTTGAGACTACATAGTGAATTCCAGGTCAGCCTGGACTAGAGGGAGACCCTACCTCGAAAAACCAAAAAAAAAAATCCCTATAATGATGGAATCTATAGTTTTTTCCAATAAGCAATTTTTGGATTTGTATAAGGATTCAGTTACAGCTAGTGGACTTGTGCAGACAATTCCCTCCCTCCCTCTCTTGCTAGCTTGATATTCACCATAGAACCTGGCATCCCTCCTGCTTTGGCCTCCTAGATGTTGGCATCATAGGTGTGGCTGCCATATCCAGCTTGGGAGAATTATTTTCATTACAAATTATGCAGTTTGTAAAATGGCTTAAAAATGTTACTTTATGGGTGGAGAGATGGCTCAGCAGTGAAGGGGCTTGCCTGAAAAGCCACCTAACAATCCCGGCTCGATTCCCCAGTGTCCTTGTAAAACGAGATATAAAAATTGTTTGCAGCCGGGCGTGGTGGCGCATGCCTTTAATCCCAGCACTTGGGAGGCAGAGGTAGGAGGATTGCCATGAGTTCAAGGCCACCCTGAGACTAATTCCAGGTCAGCCTGGACTAGAGCGAGACCCTACCTCGAAAAACCAAAAAAAAAAAAAAAAAAGTAAAAAAAAAAATTGTTTGCATCTGGAGTTAGATTTTTGTGGCTGGAGGCCCTGGTGTGCCCTTTCTCTCTGTCTCTCTTTTCTCCATCTCTACTTTCAAATAAATAAAATACTTTAAAAATAGATGTTTTCTATAAACATTGATATATTTACTGTTATTTTTCTCCAGAAAGAACCATTTTGAGAAAGATGTGAGATACATGGCTGTGTCTTCTGACACACTTGGACAGAAAAACAATCCAGTGTTTGGTGTAAAATTAACTGAAATATATGTACATACACTAAAATATATAAGCAATATAGCAGTGTTCTTATAGCTCAAAATCATAAAAGTACAAATATCCATCAATGGGATAAATAACAAAATATTTTAAATGGAATAGTAGACAAAATTAAAATGAATACACTATTGACATGCAATAATGTACAAACTGCCAAAATGTCTAGTGAAACAAAGCAGGACACAAAAAAATGATGTATGATAAAATATACCTAAATCTTAAAAATACAGTTATTAACCAGGAAAGTACTTTATTTTGAGTAAATAACTACTTTTTTTTACTTAGATTGCAAAGTGATTTAGTTTATGTTTTCTTATGGAAATGTGTGCTGATGATCATTTTTTAATTTGTTCCTGTATGTATTATAGATTTGTTTTTTTTTTGAGTAGTAAATATTTATTGGTGTGCTCATGGCTTGAACTGCAGTAATAAATTCAATTGAATAGAAGGTTGCTGTGATGGTTAGGTTTTGTTGTCAACTTGATAATTTTTTTTTTGGTTTTTCGAGTAGGGTCTCACTCTATTCCAGGCTGACCTGGAATTCACTATGTAGTCTCAGGGTGGCCTTGAACTCACGGCAATGCTCCTACCTCTGCCTCCTGAGTGCTGGGATTAAAGATGTGCACCACCACGCCCTGCCAATTTGATAATTTTAATTATTTTATGTAGGTCTCTGAGGATGTTTATAGGAAGGCAGCCTCTCAGTAGGGGGCAGGATGTAACAAAGCTCAAAGGAGCTGGAAGTAAATATCCTCTCCTGTGTGGCCCATGCAGGAAGGAAATTCCAGAGACTCAGGAAGCCATTAAGTCTTGGATAGGGTTGCAAGACCTAAGCCTATATAAAGGAGAAGAAATTCTCTTTGGCTCTCCTGCCTGTTTGCTGTTGTGTGTGTAATGTTGGTGATGGGTTTCTCTCTGCTTGGACCTGTGAAAGGGGAGCAGCTTCTTTTGCATTCTGGAACTTCCCATGTATCTATAGCTAAAAATAAATCCTTTCCTCCCATAAACTGTGCCTGGTTTGGAGATTCATCCCAGCACTATGTGGCTGACTACGACAGTTGCTAATCATCGGAACATCTCTGTCGTAGTCAGCCACACGCTACTGGGATGAATCTTCAAACCAGGTACAATTTTTGGGAGGAAAGTGTTTATTGAAGTAGTAGACCCAGGGAAAGTTAAGGAAAAGAGGCTGCCCCCATTTCACAGATCCAAGCAGAGACAGAGACAGCCCAGCACTTCCAGAAGCAAGCAAGCAAGCAAACACACTGTAACAGTGTAATTCACAAAATGCAGAACTGCCAGACCTGAGGTTCCAGCTGCTGTTTTGCATATGTATCCCTAGGATTTTGCATCCAATTTAGAAAAGGTGTCATGACCCCAGGAGGCCAGGCCAAAGTGACACTTCCTTCCAGCCAGAAGCCTGGAGACAATTAACAATTTAATAAATACATTTATAATTTCTATTGGGGGACATTTATTCAAAACTACCACACTGTCCATTTGGGCTGTCATGTAAAAATCCAAAATCACTCAGAGGCCAAATCTTAGAGATCTGTACTCTTACTAGCCTGTAAGGTATACAGCCATAATACTGGGAATCTGTAGAGTTCTGTAAATTGTCACCTTCTAACCAAACATGACCTGCTGGCACATAATTATGGTATTTAAAGAAATCTGATAAACTAGTAGTGAGAATCTGGTCTCTTTCCAAACTAATTACTCTTCTATAAATATGTGATTTTGGATTACCTGCGCTTTTTGCAATTACAATATCACCTCTGAATTGTATAAAAATGTCGGCTAATATTTTCTGCAAAGACAGTACCTGAATTTTGAATTGTAGGCTTCCTTGATGGTCCTGAACACATTACAACACCACCAATGTATTCAAAAGCACAGTGAGCTATACAGCCATTCTGAATAGTATAGCCAACAAGTCGTAAGGTTTTTCCCAGAATGCCATGAAGTTGTTCTATGCTGATTCTGTCACCACAAGCCATAGGTCTGTTCTAAAATACATTCTTCAGATAGTTTCAGGGTTGTGGTTTTCAGGGAAAAAACCTGTCTACAGCAGGTCTCAAAGCATATAGGCATGATCCATGATTTCAGGATTCCCGGATTTAGGTGGGCCTTTCTCACCTGCATAGCGCAGACGTCCCTAATTTTTGTTGAGACAGGTCTCTACTGTTGTCTGAAACTTACTGTTTTTGTTTGTTTGTTTGTCTGTCTGTCTGTCTGTTTTTCTTTTTTGAGGTAGGGTCTCACTCTAGCCCAGGCTGACCTGGAATTCACTATATAGTCTCAGGCTGGCCTCACACTCACAGTGATCCTCCTACCTCTGCCTCCTGAGTACTGAGATTAAAGGTGTGCACCACCACACCAATCCCTTCTATTTCTATCTCAAATGTGTGTTTTTTTTTTTTTAAAAAAAAAAAAACTAGCTTTAGGGCTGGAGAGATGGCTCAGCGGTTGGGGCACTTGCCTCCAGTGCCTGGGGCCCCAGGTTCAATTCCCCAGTACCCGCGTGTGCCAGACCCACAGGTTGGTGGCCCTGGTGCGCTCTCTCTCTCTCTCTCTCTTTCTCTCTCTCTGTATTTCTCTGATTGAAGATGAATAATTAAAATATATTTAAAAACTAGCTTTATAGCTGATACAGTTCAACAGTGATCACTTCATTATTAAGTAGTAGTTATGTGTTATGGAACTTTAATAACTATTACTGTCTTTGTGAATAAAATTATTATGTTTAAGCATGCATTTCTTTTTAAACATAAAGACTTCACAAAGAAACCACTTCTCATTTATTGCATTTCCATGTTTTCTCCTCTATGAGTTCTCTGATGGACAGTGAGGTTTCTCTTGTAACTAAAGGACTTACCACACTCATTACAAACATAGGGTTTCTCGCCCGTGTGTGTTCTTTGGTGTACAATGAGATTTGTTTTCTGGCGGAAGCACTTTCCACATTCATTACATTTATATGGTCTCTCTCCTGTGTGGGTTCTTTGATGATGAATAAGGTATGACTTCCTGCTGAAGGCTTTCCCACACTGAGGACACTCATAACATTTCTGTCCTGCGTGTATTTTATGATGCACAGTGAGGGTTGCTTTTTGGCGAAAGGATTTCCCACACTCGTTACAGATATAGGGCTTCTCCCCTGTGTGAATTCTCTGGTGTAGGTTGAGATTTGTCTTCTGACTGAATGATTTCCCACATTCACTACACTCAAATGGCTTCTCCCCAGTGTGAGTTCTTTGGTGATCAATGAGGTACGACTTCATCCTAAAGGCCTTCCCGCAGTGAAGGCATTCATAGGACTTCTCCCCCGTGTGCGTCCTCTGATGTGCAACTATGGTAGTTTTCTGACGGAAGGACCTTCCACACTCACTACAGATATAGGGCTTCTCCTCATTATGGGTTTTCTCGTGAAGAGTGAGAGTTGTTTTTTGGGAGAATGACTTCCCACATTTGTTACAGATATAGGGCCTCTCCCCAGTGTGAGTCCTATGGTGGACCGTAAGGTTTGCTTTTTGGTGAAAAGATTTCCCACACTCTTTACAAATATAAGGTTTCTCCCCTGTATGAATTCTCTGATGTAGAGAGAGAGTTGTCTTTTGACGGAAGAACTTCCCACAATCATTGCACTCATATGGTTTCTCTCCCGTGTGAGTTCTCTGATGGCGAATAAGGTGTGACTTTAATCTAAAGGTGTTCCTACACTCCAGACATTCATAGGACTTCTCCCCTGTGTGTGTTCTTTGATGGTCAGTGAGGGCTGTCTTTAGACGGAAGGACTTACCACACTCATCACAAACAAAGGGCTTTTCTCCTGTGTGAGTTCTCTGATGGTCAACAAGGTATGACTTCCTTCTAAATGCATTTCCACATTGAAGACACTGGTAGGGTTTTTCCTCAGTGTGGATTCCCTGATGCAGAATAAGTACTGACTTCCTACAGAAGGACTTCCCACATTCAGTGCATGTGTGCTTCCTCTCAGCGCTGCTTGCTCTCTGCTTTCTATATACAGATGGGTTTCCTGTTTTGGGTACATTCCTATGTGTAAATAAGCTTTCCTTTCTAAGGGATATCTTCTCACAGTCCTTGTATCCAAAGGACTGTGCTGGAGGCATCATCTTCTGGTATTTCACAAGCCTATCATTGCTGTGACTGAAAGCCCTGCCACGTTGATTATGGGGCTGGACTAACGAGTCTGTACTTTCTTGTAGTGCATTGAAAAATGAGCTCCCATTCTTCCCATATCCATTACATTCATGAAGCCTCTTTCTTGTAGGGCTTACATTACTGTTGATCAACCCTAAAATCTGTCCTTGAGTATCACATTCAGGAGAGAGATCTTTTGACTTAGCAGGTTTTTGGACTGCAGTAAATGCATTTTCGTATTCATTCCCCTTCTCTTTAACCAGTTTGTGGTCAATGCACAAAACTGATCCAGAGTATGTATCTTGGCGTTCTTTGCATTTCATTAAAAAGTCTTCATCTTTCCAATTTTCTTCTATAAAAGAATAACAGCTTGTGAGTTTGCACAATATGATACAGAAAGGAGTTAAATACTATAGTCTAACCCGGGCAAACAAAACAAAAACTAAACCCATAGCGTATTACCTCCCTACCTGTATTAAAAAAATTCCCAGCACTTGTGAGGCTGAGGTAAGAGGATCACCATGAGTTTGAAGTAATCCTGGGTGACAGTGAGACCCTGCTTCAAAAAAAAAATAAATAAAACCACCACCACCACATATAGCATAAATACAAAGGTTGATGTAATGTGAAAAATAATTTTAAAATAAGCAAAGGACACCACTAATACTTTTAAGCCATGAACTTTATACAAAATAAACTGAAGAAATTAAAACCAAGAAACTTAAAGAATGGTATAAAGAGATTAATGGTTGAAAAAGCAGAAACACTGAAATGCACCTATCAAGCACATTGAAATATAAGTAGGGTGGACTAAAAGGTAATTGCTTTTTATTTTTTATTTGTTTAATGTGTTTATTATTTATGTGCAAGCAGAGGAGAAAGAGAATACCTCATCACTTTTTAAGTTCTATTTTATTAAATTTTAATATAATTATGGTCTACAAACGTCATTTTAACAAATCTTTCTTTTTGAAATCAGGGTTACATGTGGCCCAGGCTGGCCTTCAATCTTTCGATTCTTTATCCTCCTGCATCCACTTCCCAAGCACTGGGATTGCAGACATGAAGTACTATGCCCAACTATAAGTTTTATTGTTCTTTCTTTTTTTTTTCCTGTTTTTTTCTCAAGGTAGTGTCGCTGTAGCCCAGGTTCACCTAGAACTCACTCTGTAGTCCCAGGCTGGCCTCAAACTCACAGCGATCCTCCTACCTCTGCCTCCCAAGTGTTGGCATTAAAGGTGTGCACCACCATGCCCAGCTTTTTTTTCTTTTTTTTTCTTTTTTGAAAATTTTTATTTATTTGCAAGGAAAGAGAGAAGGAGAAAGAGAGAGGACACACCAGGGTCTCCTACCATGCCCAGCTTTTTTATATATATTTTTTGGGGTGGGGAGTGGGGCTTATTGTTAACACTCGCCACATGGCCTCTGGCTAGTTTCAAACTAGTCTGGTGTGGGTGGCTCAAGCCTACAATCTCAGCAATGGGGATTTCTAGTTAGGAGCACTGCATAGAAGTCAGAAACACCTAAGCAAGCCTGACCTGCAAGTGATGTCCATGGCTCTTCCCCTCGTTCCAATTTGCGGATCACTTCGGGTTTAGTCATACCACACCCTGATAAGGGAAAAGAAGACTTCAGCTGGCTGGCGATCTGTTGCAGTCACGTTCTCGTTCCTGTGACAAAACACCTGAACAGACGCAGCTTATGGGAGGAAAGGGTTTGTTTTAGGCTGCGTCATAGCCAGGAGGCATGGCACAGCTGGTGGCTGGCTCACACCCACAGGAACGGGAAGGGAGTAGTGTGGGCAAGCGAGCTGGCTGCCCAACACACTTCCCAAGTCTGCTCCTCATGACTCCACCTCCCAAACTGCTACCAGATCAGGTTTTCAAAACACAAGAGCCTGGGGAACACCATTTAAACCACCATAGCATCAGTATTTCTGAAAGATGAACAAGGTCGTTAGGGATGTAGCTCAGCATTTGGGTTTCAATCTCACCACACCCCTGCTCCCCACCCCACAACAGTGTTGACTGCATCCAGAAGTGTGGGTTATGATTGGTCCAGGTCTGTAGTGAGCAGCACCCGCACCAGGCAAGTGAAGACACAGTCTTCGCCTTTTCTATAGAAAGTAAGCGTTTCGTACCCACAGAAATGAGGTGGCGATAGTTTTCCAGCATTACATCTGTGTACAGAGTCTTCTGAGCAGAGTCTAAGTTCTGCCACTCCTCGGGACTGAAGTCCACTGTCACATCTCTGAATGACACAGGTCCCTGGAGAGCAGAGTCAGCACAGTGAGCAGATCAGTACAAGTTAACCAGGCATGAAGAACTACTTTTACTTTTTTGTTTTGCTTTGTTTTCACTGTTGCCCAGGTTGACCTGGAATTCACTATGTAGTCTCAGGGTAGCTCCAACTCATGTCCATCCTCCTACCTCTCTCTCTGGAGTGCTGGAATTAAAAGCCTGCACTCCCAAGTCTGCCTAAGAACTACGCTTAACCTTGCTTCTTTGTGGGTTCTTACAACAACTTGCAAAAGAGAATGTTTTCCAGGACTGGAGAAATGGCTCAGTGGTTAAGGTGCTTCCCCCTTGTAAAGTCTGCTGGCCGGGATTCCATTCCTCAGCTACCTACATAAAGCTGCACGGCATTTGTTCTCAGGGGCCCTGACAACTGTGAGCACACACACACACACACACACACTTCAAATTCACTTAAAAACAAACACAGTGGATCACAAAGACAGGCATTCTCAGGATTCACTAAGGAGATACATTTTCTTCCCTTCAAAATGAATGTTTTTAGCTGGTAACATAGGCTTCTTACCCAGTTATTCAGAAGGCTGAAACAGGATTACAAATTCGAGGCAAGAATGGGTAATGCAGTGAGATTAAAAACCTTGTCTCGGGCTGGAGAGATGGCTCAGCGGTTAAGGCACTTGCCTCCAGTGCCTAAGGCCCTGGGTTCAATTCCCCAGGTCCCACATAAGCCAGACCCACAAGGTGGTGGCCCTGGTGTGCTCGCTCTCGCTC
>PVHP010049787.1:0-12035 GCA_004024765.1 Zapus hudsonius
AATTACCACCAGGGGGCTAGTTACCATTCCGGACCTTGAAGGGTCTCTTGATGCTGATCGATGGCATTCTGTGGTTTCTTCAGCAACAGGGTTTTGCCTCAGGCCTGGGGAGGGCATTCAAGGGCTTTGACAGAATTCTGTCTTGTTTTTGGAACCTCATGGGTCACAGCTCAGTGAGGGAAGGAACCAGTGACTGGGACCAGGGTTTGTCAGACTGATCAATTATTCACAGGCTTAGACTCTCTCCCCTACTATTCATGACCCCTCTTGCCAGTCCATGCCCACTACTTGCTCAATAGGTGACATTATGCTCGTGAGGATTTTATGTTTTTGAACCTAATTTGGTTTAGCCTCATGCTTAAGCTGTTCCCCTCCCCGATCCCTTACCCCTCATTCATAACCTCTCACTTCTTTCTACTAGTCTGCGTAGAGTTGACAGTTAGCCTGGTTAAGGACCACATATGAGGGAGAATATGCGGCATTCGATTCTCTGTTCTTTTGACTGTTCACTTAGTAAGATCTGCTCAAAGGCAGACCATTTTTCCTAAATTTCGATATGTCATTTTCCCTTTCAGCTGAGTAGAATTCCATCGTGTATATATACAACAGTTTCACTGTCCATTCCTCCATGGATGGTCATTTGGGTTGATTCCAATTCTTGGCTATTATGAATTGAGCTGCTATAAATATAGTTGTACAGAAGGTTCTGCATTGAGATGTGACATCTTGCAGGTAGATGCCTAATAGAGGGATAGCTGGGTCCATTGGTAGTTCTATGTCCAATCTGTCTAGAAGTCTCCACACTGCTTTCCATAACAGTTGAACAAGTTTGCAATCCCACCAGCAGTGAATGAGGGTTCCTTTTTCCCCACATCCTCCCCAGCAACGATTGTTATTGGTTTTCTTTATGATTGCCATTCTGACTGGAGTAAGGTGGTACCTCATTTTGGTTTTGATTTGCATTTCCCTGATGCTTAAGGATGCTGAGCACTTTCTTAGATGTGACAAGGCCATTTGTATGTCCTCCTCTGTGAATTCTCTGTTGAGATCAATGCCCCATTTTGTGAGGGGGCTGTTTGAGATTTTATTATGTATTTTTTTGAGGTCTCTGCAAGATCTGGAGATTAGGTCTCTGTCTGAGTTAGAGCTGGTAAAGATTGTCTCCCAGTTTGATGGGGGTCTATTGGCTCTGAGTATGGTTTGTTTGTCTGTACAGAAACTTTTGAGCCTGATCAGGTCCCATTGGTTAAGTGATTGTTGCATTTCCTGGGCTGCTGGAGATTTGCTTAGGAAATTTGTCCCTTCTCCTATTTCATGTAGAGTTCCTCCTATTTTTTCTTCCAGGATCTTCAGGGTTACAGGATTTATATTGAGGTCTCTGATCCATTTGGAGTTGATTTCTGTGCATGATAAAAGGAGTGGGTGTATTTTCATTTTTTTACACATGTTTATCCAATTCATCCAGCACCATTTGTTGAAGATGCTATCTTTGGCCCAGCGTATATTGTTGGCCCCCCTGTTGTAGACCAAATAACTAAAGTTACTTCCATTTAAAGCTGGGTCTTCAGTTCTGTTCCATTGATCTGTCTGTCTGTTTTTATGCCAGTACCATGCTGTTTTAGTTACTATGGCTTTGTAGTATGTTTTGAATTCAGGCCTCCTGAGTAGGCTTTTTTACTTAGAATAGTTTTGGCTATCCGAGGTCTTTTGCCCTTCCAAATAAATTTAGAGATTTTTTTTTCTATGTCTGTGAAGAAAGAGGTTGGGATTTTTATCGGCATGGTATTGAATCTGTAAATCGCTTTTGGCAGGATTGCCATTTTTACTATATTGGTTCTCCCTAACCATGAGCATGCAATATCTTTCCATCTTCTCACATCCTCCTCTATTTCCTTCTTAAGTGTTTTAATATTTTCCTTATATAAGTCCTTTACAATCTTGGTTAGTGATATTCCAGGGTATTTGATTTTCTTTGAGGCTATAGAAAATGGTACAGTCTCTCTGATGTCTTTTTCTGTCTGCTTGTCTTCTTCATAAAGAAAAGCTACTGATTTTTGTGTGTTAATTTTGTATCCTGCCACATTGCTAAAGGCATTAATCACCTTCAAGAGGTTACTGATACTATTCTTGGGGTCTGTTATATAAAGGATCATGTCATCTGCAAAGAGGGATAGTTTAATTTCTTCCTTTCCGATTTGTATCCCTTTTATGCCCTTCTCTTGTTTAATCGCTTGGGCTAGAACTTCCAGCACTATGTTAAAGAGCAGTGGTGAGAGTGGGCAGCCTTGTCTTGTTCCTGAATTGAGTGGGAACTCCTTGAGTCGTTCCACATTGAGAATGATTTGTGCTTTAAGAATTTTGTAAATTGTCTTTATTAAGTTGAGGTATATGCTGTCTATGCCTATTCTTTCGAGAGCTTTGAACATGAAGAGGTGTTGAATTTTGTCAAAGGCCTTCTCCGCATCTATTGAGATAACCATGTGGTTTTTGTGTTTGAGCCGATTAATGTGGTGGATTACATTTATTGACTTGCGTATGTTGAACCATCCTGCATCTCTGGGATAAAGCCAACTTGGTCAGGGTGGATAATATTTTTGATGTAGTGTTGTATCCGGTTTGCTAGGACTTTGTTCAGGATTTTTGCATCTAAGTTCATCAGAGATATGTGTCTGTAGTTCTCCTGTTTTGTTGCATCCTTGCCTGGTTTGGGGATTAGGGTAATGGTAGCTTCATAGAAGGTGTTTGGAAGCCTTCCCTCTTTTTCTATGCCTCTCACAAGCTTCAGAAAGAGTGGTTTCAGCTCTATGACGAAGGCTTGGTAGAATTCAGCTGAGAAACCATCTGGTCCTGGGCTTTTCATTTTGGGAAGGTTTTTGGTTACATCTTTAATCTCTGTGGATATGATAGGTTTATTTAGTGATTTTATCTGCTTGGGGTTAAGCTTTGGTAGTTGGTTGGTGTCCAAAAACTTATCCATTTCTTCCAGGTTCTCTAATTTTGTGGAGTAGAGGTTTTGGAAGTATGACCTGATGATTCTTCCAATGTCTTTTGGATCTGTTGTGATCTCACCATTGTCCTTTCTGATTTTGTTGATTTGGGCTTTCTCATTTCTTTGTTTGATTAGATTGGCCAGGGGTTTGTCAATCTTATTAACTTTTTCAAAGAACTAACTCTTTGATTTATCTATTTTTTAAATCATTCTCCTGATTTCCAATTCATTAATCTCAGCTCTGATTTTAATTATTTCCTTTCGTCTTGAGCTCCTCAGGTTAGCTTTTTCCATTTGTTCCAATGATCTTATGTGGGTGATTAGATGATTGATTTGATTCCTCTCTGTCTTTGATATGAAGGCATTTAGTACAATGAACTTTCCCCTCAGGACTTCATTCATTGTGTCCCACAAGTTCTGATAAGATGTGTCATCATCATCATTTATTACTAGGAAATTCTCAATTTCTGGACCAAACTGTGACCTCCCTTCAATGGCACACAGTCCCTGGTGCCCGCCGAAGTCACCTGTGCCCTCCTGGGAGTGGCACGTGGTCCCTGCCTGAACTGGCCTCTGCCCTCCCAGCAGTGGCAGCGGTTCCCAGGTATCTGCCAGATGCCTGGGCCCGCCTGCAGCTGTGGTCCCGAGTGGGCCTCCGGAACTGAGATAGGTCAGTTTGCCCTAGAAGCGCATCTGCCTGTGTGTGTATGTGTGGGGTCACAGAGAGAAGTGCTCCCAATGATTGGGCACTGTAGGGAAGGGCCATGGGAGGGAGAGGTGCTCAGCTGGTAAGGGCTCGGGAAGTGCCTGCGAGGAGACAATGGCGATGGCAGCTCCCCGTTCCTGTGCGGAGCAGAGAGCTGCTGGGGAACCCTGTCTTGGCTGGTGCACGAGCTGGGGAGATGGTGGTCTTGGTTTCAGGGCTGGCTGTGATCTGGGCTTTGAATCCCAGCTGGAAAATCAAACCTTTATGGAGATAGTCCTGACGAGGCTGCTACTCATCTGCCATCATGCTCTGCCCCACCCCTTGTCTCTATATTCTTATGTGAGTTCGCTAAGTATAATCTGCCCCAAGTCTGTCCACTTTTTTAAAATTTCATTATGTCTTTTTTTTTTTTCCTTTTTGCCAAGTAGAATTCCATAGCGTAAATGTTGCACAACTTTGATATCCATTATTTGGGTTGATTCCAATTCTTAGCTATTATGAATTGAGATACTATAAACATGGTTGAGAAAATATCTTTGGGCTGAGGTGAGGAATCTTGAGGGTAAATGCCTAGTAGAGGGATAGCTGGGTCCATTGGTAGCTTTATATTCATTCTGTTCAGGCACCTCCACACTGTTTTCCATAGTAGTTGTACAAGTTTGCAATCCCACCATCAGTGAATGAGGGTTCCTTTTTCCCCACATCTTCACCAGCAACTATTGTTTTTGGATTTTTTGATGTATGCCATTCTGACTGGAGTAAAATGGTGTGGTAGTTTGAATAATGTCCCCCCAAATAATTAAGGATTTATTAAAATTATTGTCTCCAGGCTTCTGGCTAGAGGAAGTGCCATTTTGGCCTAGCCTTCTGGGGATTGATCCTTTCTAATTTGTATGTAAAATACTAAGGATAGATATGCAAAAGAAGAGCCAGAACCCTGACCTGGAGTTCTGCATTTTGTGAATCACAGTGTGTTACAGTGTGTTTGCTTGGTGCTGATGCTGGGCTTCTGTGTCTGTCTCTGCTTGGATCTGTGAAAGGGGGCCAGCTTTCCCTTAACTTCTTCCCCTGGATCTGTTCAATAAATATTTTCCTTCCCAAATCATGCCTCGTTTGGAGATTTATCCCAGTGGTGTGTGCCTGACTATGAAAAGTGGGATGTCATTCTTTTGATTTGCATTTCCCTGATGATTAAGGATGATGAACATTTTCTTAAATGAGAATTGACCATTTTTGTTTCCTCCTCTGTGAATACACTGTAGCGTTTAATGCCCCATTTTGTGAGAGGGCTGATTTTTTTAAAATTAAACTTTTGAGTTCTTTGTAAGTTCTAGATATTTGACCTCTGTCTGCATTACAGCTGGCAAAGATTATCTTCCAGTCTGATGGTGTTCTATTGGCTCTGAGTATGGTATGTTTGTCTGTACAGAGCTTTTAAGCTTGATGAGATCCCATTGGTTAAGTGATTGTTGCACTTTCTGGGTACTAGAGGTATGCTCAGGAAGTTTTCCCCTACTCCTATCTCATGGATAGCTCCTCCTATTTCTTCTTCCATAGTTTTCAGAGTTTCAGGTCTTATGTTGAAGTCTTTGATCCATTTGGAGTTGATTTTTGTGCATGGTGTGAGGAGTGCGTCTATTTTCATTTTTTTTTACAAGTATTTATCCAGCACAATTTGTTGAAGATCCTATCTTTATGCTAGTTAATATTATTGGCACATTTATCTATGATCAATTAACTATAGTTACTCAAACTAAGAGCAGGGTCTTCAATTATGTTCCATTGGTCTATATGTTTTTATATCAGTGCAATTCTGTTTTTGTTACTATGACTTTGTATTATATCTTTAGATCATGAATGGTGATACTACCTGAGGAGTTTTATTTTCCTAAGGATAGTTTTGGTTATCTGAGGCCTTTTGCCATTCCAAATAAATTTTGAGATTTTTTTTTTATGTCTGTAAAAATGAAGCTGGGGGCTGGAAAGATGGCTCAGCGGTTAAGGCACTTGCCTCCAGTGCCTAAGGCCCTGGGTTCAATTCGCCAGGACCCACATAAGCCAGACCCACAAAGTGGTGGCCCTGGTGTTCTCTCTCTCTCTCTCTCTGCTTGAAAATGAATAAATAAAATATTTTTAAAAAATGAAGCTGGGCTTTTTATTGGCATTGTAGTGAATATATGTATTGTTTGGAAGTATTCCCATTTTTTAAAATATTAATTCTACCTATCCAGCAATATGGAAGATCTTTCCTTCTTTTCACATCCTCCTCAATTTTATTCTTGAGCATTTTTATGTTTTTATTATATAAGTCTTTCACTTCCTTAGGTAGTGTTATTCCATGGTATATGATTTTTCTTGAGACTATTGAAAATAGCATGGTCTCACTGATTTCTTTTTCTGTATGCAAGTCATTTTCATACAGGAAGGCTACTGATTTTTATGTTAATTTTTTTATTTTGCCACTTTGCTGAAGAAATTTATCACCTTCAGTAGTTTACTGGTGCTATTCTTAGGGTCTATTATGTATAGGATCATGTCATCTGAAAAAAATGAGTTTTACTTCATCCTTTTCAATTTGTATCTCCTTTATGTTGCTCTCTTGTCATATTTGTTGGTCTAGAACTTCAAGCACTATGTTGAAGAGCAGTGGTGAGGGTGGACATCACTGTCTAGTTCCTAATTTTAATGGGAACTCCTTGAGTGTTTCCCCATTGAGTATGATTTGGGCTTTAGGATATTTGTACATGGCCTTTATTATGTTGAGGTATAAGCCCTCTATGTTCATTCTCTTCAGTGTTTTGATCATGAAGCAATGTTGAATTTTTTCAAAGGCCTTCTCTGTATCAATCAAGGTGACCATGTTGCTCTTGTGGTTGAGTCTATTAATGTGGTAGATTACATTAATGGACTTCCTTATGTTGAACCATCCCTGCATTCCTGGGATGAGGCCTACCTGGTTGAGGTGAATAATACCTTTGATATGTTGTTGTGTTTGGTTTGTGAGGATTTTATTCAGAATTTTTGCATCTAAGTTTATTAGGAACATAGATCTATAGTTTTCCTTTTTTGTTGTGTCTTTTTCTGATTTTGGTATTAGGGTGATGGTACCTTTATAGAAGGAGTTTAGAAGCATTCACTATTTTGCATTTACATGAAAGAGCTTCAGAACAAGTAATTTCAGTTCTATGATGAAGGTTTTTTAGAATTCATCCGAGAATACATCTGGTGGTTGACTTTTCCTTTTGGGCAGGTTTTTGATTACACCTGCAATCTCAGTGGATGTGATAAGTTTATTTAGGAGTTTTTTTTCCCACTGGGTTTAGTTTTGGTAGGTAGTAGTTGTCCAGGAATTCATCCATTTCTTCCAGGTTCTCCAATTTTGTGGAGTAGAGGTTTTAGAAGTATGATCAGATGATTCTTATAATTTCATTGGTGTCTGTTGTGACTCTCCCTTTTCATTTCTGATTTTGTTGATATGGGACTTCTTTTTTTTCCATTTAATAAGATTGGCTAAGGGTTTGTTAATCTTGTTTATTTTTTCAGAGTGCCAGCTCTCCATTTTAACTATTTTTAAAATAACATTAAAATTATTTTTAATATCTTTATTGTCAAGAATTAGATACACTGTATGAGCAAATCTTGTGGTGGTATCCCCATTTCCCTCCTCCCTGTCCCCAACCCACTGGGAGCCCTCCTCAGTGGGCATACTGGACCAGTCCATGTGGTAGGGTATTATGAATTGTACAAGAGGTAGTTATGTTGCCTTGCTTTTTCATGTGTCTTGTCTTCCTAGGTTGTGATTTTTTTTGGCTTCATTTGTGGATCTTTTTATTGAGCAGCTTTCTCTTGATGGTTTAATCTCCATTACCACTCCAAGAAGAAAAAACAAACTTTTAACAGTGATAGTATCAAAGCATACAAGATATGGAGATACAGTTAAAATTAAATAAGGGTAGAAAGATAGCTTAGTTGGTGAACTGCTTGCTTTTCAAACATGAGGATATGAGTTCGGTCCTTAGAACCCACATGAAAAAAATCTAAGCATGGAATTTCACCACTGGGAAGGCAGATATAGGAGGATCCCTGTGGCTCACCGATCAGCTATTCTAGCCTATATTGCAAGTTCCAGGCCACTGAGAAACCATGTCTCAATAAAAAGATAAATGGCACCTAAGGAATGACACTTGAAGTGGTCTTTTGGTGTGTGTGTGTGTGTGTGTGTGTGTGTGTGTGTGTGTGTGTGTGTGTGTATGCGTGCATTTACATAGACACATAAGCAAACACGTATACATACATATATATACAAAATCACAAAATTAATTAATACACAAAATCAATTAAAGTACACTAATAATGTAGTAATATATTACTGCATTAGATAGTCCCACTGCTGTGACAGAATGCCTGGAAAAAGCTCAAGGATGGAAAGGTATCCTTTGGCTTAGGGGATAGTCCTTCATGATGGGGAAGGAAGGCATGGAGGGCAGGAGTGTGCAGCAGCTAGGTACATCAAATCTGTACTCAAGAAACAGAGAGAGTTGAATGCTGAAGCTCAATTTTTGTTTTCTCTTTTACTCATTCTGTGACCCTCATCCATGAGAAAGCACCACTGACATTAAGGGCGAGTCTTCTTTCTTCAGTTAAAGTTTTCTAGAAGCATCCTCATGTACGAACCCAGAGGTGTTTCATTGCTGGTTCTAAATATAGTAATATTGGCAAGAAGATTATTCATCACAATTCCATCCCTTGCCAACTTGATACCCAAACACATCACATCAAATCATAGCATTTTACCCCTTGTCCCAAAACCTCATCCTTTTCATAATGCAAAATGCATTCAACCTAGCTCTGAAAGTCCCTGTAGTCTTTAACAGACACAATTCTGTTCAAAAGCTTGAAGTCTCTTCTGAATCTCAAGGCATCTATTAAATATGAGCCCCTGCAAAAAAAACCCCCACAAAACAAAAAACAAAAACCCAAGTTACATACTTCCAATATATAATGACACAAAATAAGTATTAACATTCCAAAAGGGAGGAGGCTTATGAGGAAAAATCACACCAAGCATAACCAAAACCAGCAGGGTAAACATCACAGCCTTCAGCTCCATGTCTGGCATCTGGGGCTCATGACGGAATAATTTCAGCTCTGAAGCCCTTGCCCAACCCTGCCTCTCCAACTCTGCTGACTATATGTGGCCAATTCTCTTTGGCTGGTTCCACTCTGTGCCTACAGCTTTTCTGGCACAGTCCTGGCATCTCCAACACCCTGGTGTCTTTAATGCACCTTGAGCTTCAGCTTCACAGCTTCATGTCATGGCTTCTGAAGGCCTCCTTGCAGGCATCAGTGGCTTCCTTGTTATTATAATTATTTAATATCATCTTTTTCAGCATCAGTGTTATTAATTTGGGTCTACTTCTCTGTGTTTCTTTTGGTTAGTTTGGCTAAGGGTTTGTCTATTTTGTTTATCTTTTCATTTGATTTTAGCTAAAAGACTTAAAATGAACCAAGTATCTGTTTCTCCATTTTTTGTCATCAGGATGACTTGTATATTGATGAAAATAGGGTACTTTTTTGTTTGTTTTTTCAGTGCAAGGTCTCACTGTAGCTCAGGCTGACCTGGAATTCACTATGTAGTCTCAGGGGGGTTTCAAACTCATGGAAATCTTCTTAACCCTGCCTCCCAAGTGCTGGGACTAAAGCTGTGTGCCACCATGTCCAGCTTGAAAATAGGATACTTTTTGTATTTAAATATTATTGGGAACTCAATTATATGAACATATTACAAATTAGTTCTATTTCAATTGAGAGAGTGGGGTATTGAAGTCACATGCTATCACTGTGTTGAGGTTTATCTATGTTTTTATATCCAGTATTGTTATGTGGTCTAGCACACCAGTGTTTGAAATACACACACACACACACACACACACACACACACACGATTTTGTGAGGTAGGATCTTGCTCTAGCCAGGCTAACATGAAATTCACTATGCAGTCTCAGGCTGGCCTTGAACTCATGGTGATCCTCCTACATCTGCCTCCTAAGTACTGGGATTAAAGGTGTGCACCACCATATATTTTTTAGAATTGTGATATCCTCTTTTATGATTGTCCCCCATATCAGCATCTCTTTATCTCTTATGATTAATTTTAACTTAAAATCTGTTTTGAAGTTTTGAAGCAGCAACCCCTCCTTTCTTTCTAGCTGGATTTGGTTGAAATAGCTTTTTTTCATCCTTTCACCTGAGATTGCATCAGTAAGTAAACTTCCTGGCAGGAACAAATAGATACATTCTATTTATTTTTGAAAATGCTATCTGCTGCACTTCTGGTCAAGGTGGCAAACTAACCACTCCAGAGCTCCTGGGAGAAAATAAGGCAAGGCTTTTGCAGGGCTAAAACAATAGGGGAAGTCCCAAAACTGCATCTGGGAGAAGCACTATGGTACACACTCAAGAACCAGCTGTTCCCCAGATCGTTCAGCTACTCACACAGGTGGGAACGATGTTAATCTAATCTGACTGGCACAGACTCTTGCCAGAGTTGTGAGCCAGCCAGCCCTGACTTACCCACAGCTGAGAACCTTTCTTGTTCATCCCATCCCCCCTGTATCCCTGTTTCCCCTTTCTGGTTCAGGATTCCAGCCATCTATCCAGATGGATTCCAGCCATCCAGACACACACCACAGCCATGTCCCCCCACTCCTCAATGCCCCTCCAATCTCCCTGCCCCTCCACCCTCATATGCCTTGTTCACCATCAGTTTCCACTGCCACATGTATGTGTGCCCCACCCTTGTGTATTTCTGCTTCAGCCCCACATGACATGCCCCTCCTCCGGACCCCACTGTGGCCCATGCATGCTTGTGGGTTTCCCCAGCAATACTGCTGGCAAGCCTCCCGCCTCGTCAGCTCACCTTAGCCCTGAGAATGTGTTCCACCCCTCTGTAGCTCAGGCCCTAGCTGTATGCACCACTTAGCCCACCTCTCACTGGTGTCCACAGTGTCCCCCTGCCACAACAAACCCAAATGGGGAACAGTAGGATAAGAAGGGCAATTGCTATTGTTCCAGAGGCTCCTGAGCCTGTGAGGGGCCCACAGCAGTGACTACAGGCAGACAATATTTCAGAACCCCAAAGCAACATTCCTATCAGCAATCAGTCCAGAAGTGTGGACACACCAGTAAATTAGGCAGCCTGTGCACCACTGGTTACAGCACCAACCCACTGTAATCTATCACAAAACCCAAGTAGATAACACACTGTAGTCTATATGGGGTTTATATATCCTCTGTCCTGAAGAAACTTTATCTCTCATCCTGAGATGGGAAGATCAGAACACAAAAAGCTCACACAAGCTGAGCACTCCCCACCAAACTCCAAGAGCCCCACCATGGAGAATGATGGCGAGAATATGGAAGAGAAATCAGAGATGCAATCCCAGCATGAGAGCACAGTAAGCCCAGGATAAAATTTCTAGGAGTCTATGACCAGGTTATTGGCTGAACTGGAAGCAAAAATCAACAATTGCATAAATGAAGAGGTACAGAAACAGCTCACAAGCTTTGTCACAAGCTCAACATAATTGATGAAAACCAGATGGACATTAGTAGAACAGTAAAAGAACTGAAGGCAAGCCAGAAATTAGAAGATCTCCATAATCAGCTGGCCAAACTAAACAAAGACATAATCAACTGCAAATGCAAGAATAAATATCAGGAAGCATTAAGTAAATCAAACTTTGAAATGAAACTGCAACTCAACAAAGAGATGGAGACAATGCAAAAAACTGCATCAGAAAACAAAAATCAAATGGATTTATTAAAAACCTCTCTAGATTCCCTCACTACCAGAGTTAATAATCTGGAGGACAGAACCTCAGATGTGGAAGACAAGGAAGAAGAAATTGATTAAGATAACAAAAACTTGTATAAGTTCAAAAAAGAATGTGAACAAAATACGAGGGAACTATGGAACACCCTTAAGTGACCAAACACCCAGATCATGGTGATACCAGAGGGTGAAGAAATCCAGGCCAAAGGCATAGAGAACATATTGAACAAAATTATTGAAGAAAAATTTCCGGTTCTTGTAAAAGAGAGTCCCATTTGGATGCAGGAAGTGCACAGAGGAACAAATAGGCAGGACCAAAGAAGAAACTCTCAAAGACACTAATAGAAACACCAAAGAATTATGACAAAGAGAGGGTTCTAAAAGCAGCAAGAATGAAACAACTGATCACATATAAAGGAAAACCCCAACAGAGTTGTATCAAATCTCTCCATGGAAACTATGAAAGCCAGAAGGAATTGGAATGGAATAATTAAAAACCTAAAGCA
>PVHP010049789.1:0-12048 GCA_004024765.1 Zapus hudsonius
GCCCAGGCCATCAGTCTTTGCAAGTGAGTACCTTTTTTTAACCCCCCAAATGTATTCATATATTTGCAAGGATAGAGAAGGAATGGGCATGCCAGGGCATTTTGCCACTGCAAACAACCTCCAGATGCATGCACTACTTTGTACATCAGGCTTTATATGGGCATTGGGGAATTGAACCCCGGACCCTCAGGCCTTGCTAGCAAGTGTCTTTAATTGCTGAGTCATCTCCCCAGCTTCCTCTGTTCATTATTTTGTTGTTGTTGTTGTTGTTTTTCTTTTCTTTAGAGGTAGTGTCTCACTCTAGTCCAGGCTGACCTGGAATTCACTATGTAGTCTCAGGGTGGCCTTGAACTCAAGGCAATCCTTCTACCTCTGCCTCCCGAGTGCTGGGATTGATGGGATTAAAGGCCCAGCTTGTTGTTGTTGTTGTTGTTGGTGGTGGTGGTCATTGGTCCCCTCCCCCAGGAAGTGAGAAGAGTTGCTGCTGTGTCTGCACCTTTAGGATGTGTTCCTCCAAATCCACCATTCTTAGTTGTTTTCTTTCTCCCATTAATTTTCTTGCAGTCAGTAAGACTGCTGTCCCTGTTTTCTAGCTGGCACTCAGCCAGTGCTACTCTGAGCTCCTGGGGCCCCTGCAGTCCTTGCTATATGACCCCCTCACTGAGTGGTCTTACCTTGGCAGCTCACTTTTACAAGAGCTTGGAAGAAAGTCTTACCTTTTTTTTTTTTGTGTGTGTGTAGGAATATATAGATTTGTCAGTTGGAAATTAGCTTTAATATAATTTGAGTTCTGTGTCTAATTGGACACTCCACTCATTTCTTCTCAGCACTATGGTGTCTTTGCTTTATCCCAGTGGTCACCACCACCTGAAAAAGAGAAGCTTCTCTAGACAAGAGTGAGAGTAGCATCATATGGGTATGCTCAATTTAAAAAAAAAGTGCTTGTAGGGGAGTTTTGCCAGACAACAGCCGGTGTTACTCCCCTAGAGCTCATGACCTCCCCCACTATATGGTTTTGACTAGGTCTTCAGTACCAGGCAAGCATTCCTTCTGTGGAGCAGGCCTCCAGTCCAACTAGAGAGCGGTTGGTTTCCCTCACAATAGACATGCCACTATTGTCCCAGTTGGCACATTTGGCCTGGGTGGTTAAAGCTTGAAAGTTCCACTGCTGTTCATCACCATTGATGACTTCTCTCTCCCATAGGGCTGCAGGCAGCCATAGATTTTCCAGCTTTCTGTCAGCTCCAGGTTGATTTCTCAGTGACCTGCAGTCCAAGCATATGTGGTCTTCAGCAATAAGGTCTTACCTTCTCATTCTGGTGGGCAACCAAGAGCCTTGGCAATGGCCTGAAATGTTTTGGGGGCCTCTGGATCTTCCCTAGCCAACAACTCACTGGAAGGTATCCCATCCCTGGCACTGAAGTTTTTCTATTAGCAATTTATGGTTACTGGCTGTGCCATTCTATAAGGGAGAACGTAAGGTGTTTGGCTTTCTGGGCCTGAGTTACCTCACTTAGTATGATCTTTTGTGATCCATTCATTTCCCTGCAAATTTCACAATTTCAATTTTCTTTACCACTGAATAGTACTCCGTTGTATAAATGAACATCTTTTCTTATCCATTCATCAGTGGAGGACCGTCTAGGTTATTGTTCCATTTCCTAGCTATTGTAAACAGAAGCATGCTTAATTTGAGATATTTATTTACATGGATTTGCATAGATAATCCTCTCTGGAGCTGGGTGTGGTGGCACACGCCTTTAATCCCAGCACTTGGGAGGCAGAGGTAGGAGGATTGCTGTGAGTTCGAGGCCACCCTGAGACTACATAGTGAATTCCAGGTCAGCCTGGACTAGAGCGAGACCCTACCTCGAAAAACCAAAAAAAAAAAAAAATCCTCTCTGGAGGTACCTCAAGACTCTGCATCAACTGTATTCCAGTCTTGCTTGCAGTGGAATCCTGTCCCAGTGGCAGCCAGGGTGTTCACTGTGGCTCTGCTATCCTTACATTTGGCTGCATAAAAGGGAGTGATACGAGGAAGAGCTTTAAATTTAACCTGAGATGTTTCTTTAGAATGTCTCCAAGGACCAAGAAAAGAAAAAAAGAAAGAAAAAGGGCGGGCGTGGTGGCGCACGCTTTTAATCCCAGCACTCGGGAGGCAGAGGTAGGACCCCAAGACTACATAGTGAATTCCAGGTCAGCCTGGGCTAGAGTGAGACCCTACCTCGAAAAAAAAAAAAAAAAGAATGTCTCCAAGGTTTGCCACATAAAAAGCATCCTTATCATTTGAAGAGGAAACTTCATTAAACTTTTCGTCCAGAATATTCTTGGCAATAAACTTCATCAAGGATGTGGCAGTCAATCTCTTCCTTATTAAAGTTGTTCATGGTTTCTAGATGTGCCTATAGGAAACTAAGTTGGAATTAAAGAAATTCTTTCCAGCTTCTCAAAGGCAGTTATCCAGGAATTTCAAATGTGTGTCCTTGGAGCAGCAGTGCAGAAGCTCTCACAAAGCGATACTGCTGACTGCCGCCCTTGCTGGAACTTGACCCTGAGGAGTGCTTGGCTGCTGGCTGAGGGCAGCTGGCATCGGTGACTGCAAGGGACTGACCCTCACCTTCAACTTTGTGACAGAGTCTCTTGTTTGCTGCTGGGAACATCAGACTTGTCCTCAAGCTTTAGGATTCTCCTGACTGTGCCTTCCATTGCCATAGGCACTGAGATGACAGTTGTGTACCACTAAGTCTGGCTTTATCTGGGGTCTGGGAATCCGGACTCCTGTCTCAGGCACGGACAGCAAGCACTTTAACCACTAAGCCATTTCACCAGCCCCTGAAGATGTTCTTAATATCTTAATAGGTTGCCTTTATTATTTTTTGGTTTTTCGAGGTAGGGTCTCACTCTAGCCCAGGCTGACCTGGAATTTGCTATGTAGTCTCAGGATGGCCTGAACTCACAGCCATCCTCCTATCTCTGCCTCCCAAGTGCTGGGATTAAAGGCATGTACCAGGATGCTTGGCTAGGTTGCCTTTATTTGTGATAATAACTCTATTGATACTTAAATTTTATCTGCACACGTGTGCACGTGTGCATACTCACACATACATTGCATGTGTGGAGGTCAGAAGACAACTTTGAGATGTCTATCTACCTTTTTTTTTTCTCCTTTGATTTAGGGTCTAGCTCTAGCCCAGGCTGACCTAGAATTCACTACATAGTCTCAGGCTGACCTTGAACTCACAGAGACCCTCCTACTAATACCTTCTGAGTGCTGGGATTAAAGGTATATGCCACCATGCCTGGTTTATAACCATCCCCCCCCCAGGGTCTCGCTCTAGTCCAGGCTGACCTGGAATTCACTATGTAGTCTCAGGGTGGCCTTGAACTCATGGCAATCCTTTTACCTCTGCTGGGATTAAAGGTGTGCGCCACCACGCCCGGTTTACATTTTAGAGATTGAATAAGGAGGTATTGTGACTCGAAGACATTGATCTTCAGTGTATTTGTATTCATCACATAAAGTTGTAAAACCTCTTGGAAATTCTTCCTGGAGAGTTCCCACAGCACAATGAAAAAGACCCTACTTCATTAAATTTACCACTTGGTTTAGTTGTTTTAGGTTTAATTGTTTATGTTATATTACCCCAACTTTGAACTTTCAAATAGAAGGAAGTTCTTTCTTGGCCTGTGTTTGTGTGTGTTTTGAGGTAATCTCACTTAGAAGCAAATGACACATTATGGACTGTATCCATTATCTCCATTATATTGAGACACAATTGTGCTTAAGTGTTTAGAAACCAGAAAATCCGCTCATTGGTGAAAAGAGGAGAACTTCCTAGCTGAGCATGGTAGTGAAAGCCTATAATCTCAGCACTTGGGAGGAGGGAACTGTTATAGTGTGAATGTGTCGCTTGTTTCTTAATGTAATGGAGAAAACTGTTATAATAAGCCCAGAATTTGCATTTTCTTCTCTCCATGTGATAGATATTTCAGGAGTGATTAACAAGACTTAGTATTTTTTTTCGGGACGGGGTTCAAGGTTTGGTCTCTATCTCAGGCTGATTTCTAATAGTATTTTTCACATTAGATAGAAGAAAACTGGAAATATAAAGGGGAAAAGGGCCCACACCTTTAATCCCAGCACTCCCGAGGCAGAGGTAGGAGGATCATTGAGTTTGAGGCCACCTAAAGACTACATAGTGAATTCCTGGTTAGCCTAGGCTAGTGCTCTGGACATACAGGCAGGGGAATCTTATGTTCTGGGCCAGCCAATCCAACCAATCAGTCAATATAAAAAATAATATACTAAGATATACAGGATCCCTGGCCACAAGGACTAATACAGACAGCCCACGAAGGAGGATATACAACTGATCAGGGATGGGGAGGGGAGGAAGTGGGGAATTCGGGATAACAACGCATGGTTTGCCCACTAAATAATGTAACTCATTATGGATAATAAATATTAAAAAAATAATATATTATTAACCAATATAAATAAATTTCTATATTTATAATATAAACTAATATAAATTACCAATATAAATATGAATCAAAATATACCCATAAAGAATTAATCTTTTTTGAAAAATTTTATTTCTAAGTGTGAACACTGGGGGGGGGGTATAGGGATAGAGGGAGGGAGGGAAGAGGGAGAGAGAATGGGTATGCCAGGGCCTCTAGCTGCTGCAAACAAACTAGATGCATCAAGATGCACGTGGATACTGGGGTATTGAACCCAGGTCATTCAGCTTTGCAGGCAAATGCCTTAACTTCTGAGGCATCTCTCCAGCCCAAGAATTATTCTTGTGTGGTGTGTGTGTGCATTTGTATGTGGAGGCCAGATGTCTGTTTTTCTCATTCATTGTTCACCTTATATTTGAGACAGTGTCTGTCATTGAACCTGTTAACTAATTGAGCTAGACCTGCTAGCCAGTCTCTCCTCAGGGGTCTCCCTGCCTCCATCTCCCTAGCTTTAGGATTATAATTGTGTGGGATCTAAATTTTAAGTCCTTACGCTTGTGATTTTTTTTTTTTTTTTGAGTCATGGTCTCACAACTCACTCTGTAGCCTCAGGCTGGCCTCAAACTCACAGCAATCCTTCTCTCTTAGCCTCTGGAATACTGGTATGTGCCACCATGCCCGGCTGTTATAGTAAGTATTTTACCAATTGAGTCATCTCCTCAGCTCCAAGAATTACTACTATTATTATTATTATTTTGGTTTTTCGAGGTAGGGCTTGCTCTAGTCCAGGCTGACCTGGAATTCACTATGTAGTCTCAGGGTGGCCTTGAACTCGCTGCAATCCTCCTACCTCTGCCGAGTGCTGGGATTAAAGGCGTGCACCACCATGCCCGGCCTAAAAATTATTCTTTTTATGTTTCTAGTAATTGACACTCATTCTAAAAAAGAATTGTCTTTGCAATATTGGTAGCTGATAATTTGCTTATGAATAGTTAATCTTTAAGTCATAATATAACTAGGAGAATGAGCTAGGTTTTTCTCACTTAAAATGTTTACAGTGGGGCTGGAGAGATGGCTCATCGGTTAAGGCACTTGCCTCCAGTGCTTAAGGCCCCAGGTTCAATTCCGCAGTACCCACATATGCCAGACCCACAAGGTGGTGGCCCTGGTGTGCTCTCTCTCTCTGTATTTCTCTGCTTGAAAAATAAATAAAATAATTAAAAAAATGTTTACAGTGATCTTTGAGTAACTAATGAAAGCATGTGATACTGAAGTTAAAAGATATGAAAATAAAGTCTCCCTATTGTCAGTATCCTAATGTTGCCTAGTCTATTATCCAAAACCAAACCGCTATTTTCAAATATTTATTACTTACTCAGTTAAAAAATTTTTTCCCTAAAAAGGAATCCAGAACACTGGCTGAAATTGCAAAAGCAGAACTGGATGGCACTATTTTGAAGAGCAGACCTCTCCGAATTCGATTTGCTACACATGGCGCAGCCCTAACAGTCAAGAACCTTTCTCCAGTTGTTTCCAATGAACTTCTAGAGCAAGCATTTTCCCAGTTTGGTCCAGTAGAGAAAGCTGTTGTGGTTGTGGATGATCGCGGGAGAGCTACTGGAAAAGGTTTTGTAGAATTTGCGGCAAAACCTCCTGCACGGAAGGCTCTAGAAAGATGTGGTGATGGAGCATTCTTGCTAACAACGTAAGTCTCTTGTAATTTTCTCTAACCAGTTAAATATGGACTTGTATGTTTTGAAATTCTGTTTTTGGTTCCATTTTTAAATTTTCCTAAAAAATTTTATTTGATAGTGGGGGGATAGTAAGGAGAGAGAAAGAAAGAGAGAGAGAGAGAGAGAGAGAGAGAGAGAGAGAGAGAGAATGTGTGTGTGTGTGTGTGTAGGGGAGGGATGGGCACACCAGGGCCTCTTGGGTATACATAAACCCCAGACACATGTGCCACTTTGTGCATCTAGCTTTATGTGGGCAAATCAAACCAGTACCAGTAGGCTTTTTAAGGAAGCACTGTCAACTTCTGAGCCGTCTCCAGCCCTGTTTATTTTTTAAACTTACTTGTGATGGTACTCCCCATTTCCTTCCTACCCCCTTTTTTCTTCTATTTAAGACAGGACCTCACTATATGGCCCAAGTTGACCTTGAACTCGAGGTGATATTCCTGCCTTAAGAGTGTTGGAATTACAAGTGTATGCTACCGTGCCTGGTTTGTTCTGGCATTCTGTTTGTTTATTTTATTTACTTTTATTTTTTATTTATTAGAGAGAGAGAGAAAGAGGCAGACACACACAGAGAATGGGCATGCCAGGGCCTCCAGCCACTGTTGATACTATGCTCCATCTTGTGCATCTGGCTTTATGTGGTTACTGGGGATTTGAACCTGGGTTGTTAGGCTTTGCATATAGGTGCCTTAACTGCTGAGCAGTTTCTCTAGCCTTTTCTTCTCTCTCTTTTTTTTTGTTAGGGTCTCACTATAGCTCAGGCTAACCTGGAACTTTTTCATCCCAGGTTTGCCTCGAACTCACAGCAATCCTCCTGAGTCCTGGGACTAAAGATGAGTGACACTACACGCTGCTTGGGATGGGCTTTAATGGAATTGCTCAATGAGTTTGTTGTTACTTGTTTTTTTTTTTGCTATTTTATTTTTATTTATTTATTTATTTTTTTTTTACTTTATTGTCCATAATGAGTTACACCATTTAGTGGGCAAACAATGAGTTGTTATCCCCAATTCCCCACTGCCCTCCCCTCCCCCCTCCACTGGATAACCTCCTCTATGGGTCGTCTGGATCAGTCCTTGTGACAGGGGACCATGGATAGCCTAGTATTCAGCCAGGTTCTCCTGGCCATGCCTCTGGATAGTCTTACTTGTTTTTAAAATTTTATTTAGTTGTTATTTATTTGAGTGAGGGAGCAAGCACTAGGCCTCTAACCTCTGAAAAACTCAAAAGAGATCTGGTGGCTTTATGTGGGAACCTGGGGAATCAAACTCGGGTCCTGCTTTGCAGGCAAATGCCTTAACCACTAAGCCATTAGCTTACCACTTGCCATTAGCTAAGTGCATTTAACTGCTGAGCCATCACTCTGGCCCTGTTGTGCCTTTTCCTTGCTCTTTTTTGTTTGTTTGTTTTTTTGAGGTAGGGTCTCGCTCTAGTCCAGGCTGACTTGGAATTCACTATGTAGTCTCAGGATGGCCTTGAACTCATAGTGATCTACCTCCACCACGCCCAGCTTCCTTGCTCTTTTTTTTTTCTTCGAGGTAGGGTCTCTCAATCTATCCTAGCCCAAGCTAACCTAGAATTCACTATGTAGTTTCAGGGTGACCTCTATCTCACTGCAGTCCTCCTACCTCTGCCTCCCAAGTGCTAGAATTAAAGTAGTGAGCCACACCTGGCCTGTTGTGTGTGTGGTCTTTTTTTTTTTTTAACTTTTTGATAGTTTCCATAATTATAGATAATAAACCTGCATGATTCCCTTCACACCCTCCCTCACATCTCTTCCCCCTCAGCCTCTATTTTGTTTCAGTGTCATGATTTCCTCCCATTATATATAGGCATATTAGGCACTTCGAAGTCATGAATATTAAGGCCATTTTGTGTCTGGAAGGTTGCATTGTAGCAGTCCTACCCTTCCTTTGGCTCTTAAAATCTTTCTGCCACCTCTTCTGCAATAGACCCTGAGCCCAGGGGAAGTGTGAGATGTCCCAGTGCTGAACACTCCACTGTCATTTCTTCTCAGCATGATGGTATTGTTTGAGTTATCCCAATGGTCACTTCACGAATTTGCATGTCATCCTTGTGCAGGGACCATGCTAATCTTCTATCATTCCAATTTTAGTATATGTACTGCCAAAGCAAGCACTCCCAATGGTCACTGACATCTGAAAAAGAGAAGCTTCTCTAGCCACAAGTGAGAGTAGCATTATTATATGGGTGTGATCATTTTAAAAGAGTGCTTATGAGGCAGTTTGGTGGACATAATGCATGTATTTAACCCTAGGGCTCATGACCTTCCTTGCCATAGGCTTTTGACTAGGTGTTCATTACCAGATATGCTTTCCCTCTCATGGAGTGGGCCTATCCAGTCCAATTATAGAGCAGTTGGTTTCCCCTACAATAGATGTGCCACTGTTGCCCCAGTTGGCACATTTGACCTGGCTGGCCAGTCTTAAGGCTTGCAAGGTCCACTGCTGTTCACCACCATTGATGCCTTCTCATTCCCATAGGGCTGCATGCAGCCATAGCTTTTTCTAGCTTTCTGTCAGCTGGTTGACAGGGAGGAGGTTTCCAGCTTAGATTTAGGTTGATTTCTCAGTGACCTGCAGCCCAAGCATTCAGTATTAGGGTCTTACATCTCATTCTGGTGGGCAACCAAGAACCTTGGCGATGGCTTGTGATGTTTTGGGGCCCTCAGGAACCTTCCTGGTCAACATCTCGCTGGAAGCTATCTTGAGCTGTTTCTAGTAACAGTCTGTAGATACTGGGTGTGCCATTATCCAAAGAAATAGGTTTCCATGTGGCTTATTCCAAACCTCTTGAATTTTGACTTAACTCCTCTCCTACCCTTCCTTTACTAAATCCCTTCCCCTGTCCCCCTCACCCCTTAGGCCATTCATTGCTCCTCTAGTAATCTGTTCATTTACTTATCTACAATACCCTCTCCTTCCATAGAGTTTATTCTTAGCCTCTTAAATTTTGATTAACCCTCCTCCTATCCTTCCTTTACTCAATCCCTTCCCCTGAGTCCACTTTGGCCATTGCACCCCCAGTAATCTGTTCATCTACTTACATAATATATTACACCCTTTCCTTAAGTTTCCTCTCTCCTCCCTCTCCTATAGCCCCCTTCTATCATACTGGCTTCTACTATTGACTTTTACTTCAACTCACATACAAATCTAAACATTTGTAGCTAGGAGCCACATATGAGAGAGGACATGTGGCGTGTGGTTTTCTGGACATGGGTTACCTCACTTAGTATAATCCTTTCCAGATCTATCCATTTTCCTGCAAATTTCTTAACTATTTTTCTTATAAATGTACCACCTCTTCGTTATGACATCTATGCTCGTTCCATTTCCTAGCTATTATAAATAGAGCTACCATAAACATGGATGAGCAAGAATCTCTCAGGTAGTGAGTAGAGTCCTTAGGGTACATGCCCAGGAGTTTCATAGCTGGGTCATATGGTATTTTCAGCTGTCTCGGGAACCCCACACTGCTTTCTACAATGGCTATACCAGTTTACATTCTCACCAACATTGTAGAAGGGTTCCTATGTTTCTGTATCCTTGCCAGCATTTATTGTCATTTGGTAGCCATTCTGACAGGAGTGAGATGGAATCACAGAGTAGGTTTAATTTAATACCTGATGGTATTATTTCTTTTTTGAGACAGGGCTTTCCTATGTAGAACATGCTGACCTTTGAACTCATCATGTAAAACTGATCCTCCTGTCTCTCTACCTCCCAAGTACTGGGATCACAGGTGTGTGCCACACTGTTGGCCTTATAACTTGCTGTATGCTCACTGTCATTAGAATCTGTCAAACAATCTTCCAGAGTGATTGTACCAGTTTTTATTCCCACCAGCAATAAATGAGAGACCTCTAGTTGCTCCATAATCCTAAGTACTTAACATTACTATGGTCCTAAGTATAACAGGGAAAAATGAAGCCATGAGATCAAAATAAGTAGGATAAATGATATAATGCTAAAATTACTGTTCTTCACCATGCAAGCAGGAGTAATTTATATTGTCTTCAGACCAATGATACACCAGAGAAAAATTGAACTTGTTAAACATTTGAGGTATTCATAAGAGCTATAGGACTGGAGAGATGGCTCATCAGTTAGAGGTGCTTGCTTGCAAAGCCTGAAGGCTTGGTTTTACTTCCCCAGGGCCCATGTTAAGCTAGATACACAAAGTGATGCATGCATCTGGAGTTTGTTTTGCAATGGCAAGAGTCTCTGTGTGCCTATTTTCTCTCTCTCTGTCTCTCAAATAAAGTATTAAAAGAATTTGAGGATAGCATGTTTTCTAAATACTAAATTCTTATTAATGCTTCTATATATGTAGAACACCTCGTCCCGTCATTGTGGAACCTATGGAGCAGTTTGATGATGAAGATGGCTTGCCAGAGAAGCTCATGCAGAAAACGCAACAATACCATAAGTAAGATTTAGTTTATAATATTTCAGTCATAACTGTTTAGAGTATTTATTACAACATATTTTTTGTGTAGTATTCTGTTAAGTCATATAATTTGATTAATAGAGTGGCTGTGTCTACATGTATGCTAATTTTCTTTTTTTTTTTCCCCCTTCTGAGGCAGGGTCTCACTATAGCTTAGGCTGTCCTGGAATTCACTTTGTGTAGTTCCAAGCTGGTCTGAAACTCACAGAGATATTCTTAACTCAGCCTCCTGAGTACTGGGACTGTTTTCTATATGGCTATTTTTCTGTTTTATGTGGGGTAAAAAATAGAAATTTTACTTAAAATACATTTTTTTTTGTGTAATTGTACAGGGGAATATAGGTAGCAAAGAGTGCCAGTGATATAAGCCAGATGAATAATGTAATCTAGATAAAGTTAGCATGTTTCTGTTGCTTTTGTAATTTAGAGGGCACTTGATTGGGGGAAGAGAAGATTGAGGAGGTACTTGCATAAAAAGAACTCTTATTACAGAGGTTTAAAAAACAGTTGATAAACAGAATGTTGTCTATTCTCTTACCAGTTGTCTTTTTCATGTAAATACAATTTCATTTACGTAAAATTCCTGAATATATCATGTTTGGTTTTATAGCCAGTCACTTGAGTGCTGGCAGCACAATCATGCAGGTAGATGGATTCATCTGGAATTTAGAGTTGGAGTTACCAATGTGATTGAAAGCCAAGTCAAAGGACTGAATCTTGAGACCCTAGGATACTATGTAGAATGTGCAGAAGTATAGGAATACCAGAATTAATCAGAAAAGATTCAGAGGGAGCAGTCATTTGGAATGGGGGGGAGGATAACCAACAGAGTGAATACTAGAGCTAAGAAAATAAAATGTATCTTAGGGATGTAGGATCAGTATTAATGGATTGTAATTTCTAACCATGTTTCTTAAAAGCTTTGTATGACTTCCTGTTTTTTAATGGGAAACCAGCTCACATATAATTGTGATATTTGATATTTTAAAATTTAAAATTGCAAGTTTTGACATCAACTCTCCCATCCTCTATTTAGTCTTTTTTTTTTTTTTAATATTTTATTTATTGGGCTGGAGAGATGGCTCAGCGGTTAAGGCACTTGCCTCCAGTGCCTAAGGCCCTGGGTTCAATTCCCCAGGACCCACATAAGCCAGACCCACAAGGTGGTGGCCCTGGTGTGCTTCTCTCTCTCTCTCTCTCTCTCTCTCTCTCTCTCTCTGCTTGAAAAATAAAATTATTATTTTATTTATTCATTTTTCAAGCAGAGAGAGAGAGAGAGAGAGAGAGAGAGAGAGAGGGGCAGGCAGGCAGGCAGGCAGACAGACAGACAGACAGACAGACAGAGAAAACCAGGGCCACTACCTTGTGGGTCTGG
>PVHP010049790.1:0-12046 GCA_004024765.1 Zapus hudsonius
CATGTGTATGTATCTCTCTGCCAATTTCTCTCTTGATTCCCATGTTTACATAGCTATGCATAATACAGTCATATTCTTATTTTCTGAAATATATATTTGTTTTCACAAAGTGACATTTAAAATGTAAGTTTTGAAATGACCAAGTAAAAGTCAGTTTCATAAACTGAACCCAGTCTACACCAATTATTAGCTTTATTTAACAGGTGTATCTAAAATAATTCTAGCTCAGGTTTTATAACACTCAGTTCAAAAAGCAGTGCTAGATATTATCTGTAATGCTTACCAAATGGTAACACGAGACTGTGTCCCCCGGCCTAACTGCCTCCTCTTTATGTTATTTTTGTCTCTAAATTCCTTCACTGTAGAAAAGCATGTGTACATGTCACCCAATTGGCTGTGTTCATGTTGACTGACATAAATAGTGAAAACTTGTAGAAGTAAGAGCTCAAAAAAAGCAGTAAAGCCATGCAAATGAACTGAAAGGATAGTCTTTTAAAAGACATTCTTCAACTTTAATATTAATAGTCTGGATGGTGGCAGGTGAAATTTTTCCAACCAATAAATGTGACCTTCTGTGTATGGTGGCTACACTTTTTCCCCCTGGTTTTCCTGGCTGCTCCCAGACCCAGAAGGACATGAGTATGTTAGAACTGATGTCTTTAGGATGTCAAATGAGAGCCAGGCCTGATGGTGCACGTCTTTAATCCCAGCACTCGGGAGGCAGAGGTAGGATCGCTGTGAGTTAAAGGCTATCCTGAGACTACAGAGTGAATTCCAGGTCAGCCTCTACTAGAGGGAGACCCTACCTCGAAAAGCCAAGGGGGAAAAAAAAGGATGTCAAATGGGTTCATTCAGTCCTCCAGTCACCAGAGACAGTTCTGGATCATTCTAGGTCATCGAGCCATCCCTCTGTCTCCCAGTACTTTCAGAAAGGCCCCCTTCACATCCTTGTTCCGGAGGCTATAGATGATGGGGTTGAGGAAGGCAGAGACCACGTTGTAGAACAGAGCCAGCTTCTTGTCTCGCTCTGGATCATACCAAGAGCCAGGTCTCATGTACATGATCATGGCCGGCCCATAGAACATGGTGACCACAGTGATGTGGGAAGCGCATGTGGAGAAGGACTTGAGCCTTCCCTGGGATGAGCGGATTCTTAAGATGGAGGCAAAGATGCGGGCATAGGAGGCCAAGATGAGGGAGAGCGGGACCAAGAGCAGAATGAAACCCAGGATGAAGTCCAGGCGGTCATTGAAGGAGGTGTCTGCACAGGCCAACTTCAGGACAGCAGGAACTTCACAGAAGAAGTGATTAATCTTGTAGGGGCCACAATAGGGCAGACGCATGGTGAAGACCGTGTAGACCAGAGCCCCCGTGATGCTGATGGACCAACAGACAGTGACCATCTTGATACAAATGAGACGGCTCATGAGCAGGGAATAGTGAAGGGGAAAGCAAACAGCAACATATCTGTCATAAGCCATAATGGCATAGAGAACACACTCAGCAATGCCCAGGACCAAGAAGATGAACATCTGGGCTACACAAGCACCCCAGGAGATGGTCCTCGGACACACCATATTAACCAACATCTGGGGCACAGTGGTGGTGACATAGCTCATATCCACCAGAGAGAGGATACTGAGAAAGAAGTACATGGGTGTGTGGAGGCGTGAGTCTAGGTAGATGAGGGTGATGATGAGACCATTGCCCAGGAGGGTGACGAGGTAGAGGAGGAGGAAAAAGATGAACAGAGTCACTCTAATCTGTGACTCACTGGAGAAGCCAAGGAGGATAAACTCGGACACTGAGCTGTGGTTTTCCTTGCTAAGGCCCTGCATGGCGATCTGCCTGTTAAGGAGAGGCAAGTGCTTTCCTGGTCTGTCCTTGGCCTTGGGTCAGGGAGAACAGGGCTGACAGAGGCAGAGTCATGCACAGAACAGCATGCATGGTAGCTTCTGTAGATGCGGCTAAACCTCTGCTGAGCTGGATGGACGGAATTGAAGACAGCTTTGGCAAGGAGCTGGAAGATCTGACTGTTCACAGGACTTCTGCTGGAAGCCACCTTCATCCAGAGGAGACAAGGAATTAGGTGGTCAGTTTTGTAACAGGAAACTCAGCCAATCCATGGCCACTGCCACATTCTACCAGGGATGTATGCTTGTCCCAATCTAGAGTAGGCTGATACTTCAGCTGTGAATTAAAATGATATACCCAAGAGTTTGAGATAGGCTGTGGGTGTGCAGGGGCTATTAACCCAGAACTGTGTGGTCATGACAGAGCTGAAGCTATGGTGGAAAACACAAGAAGAGGTCTTACAAAGGTCAGGCAGGGAGAGCAAACTCAGTCTTATTACTGACTTAAGAGTACAGCCAAAAGCAGGTAAAAGGATATTGCTATTAATTACAATACAGGTATATTGTTATACATTACAATTCAGGTAAAGTATATTGTTATCAATTACAATTACAATTACATTGACCAGGTTGTAGTTAAATTTCATGTATCAAAAAGATCTGTTAGGCAAGTTAAATCTTGACAAGATAACTATGGGGATGTCTAGCTAAAATGTTTTATAGCATATCAGAAATGCATTTATATATGAATAATTGAAGTCACTGTATGATGATTTTGATGTGGCAACAATTTTATTGACTAACAAAACTATGGCTTAAGGACTGAAGAGATAGCTTACTTCTCAAAGTCCTTGTCTTGTAAGCATGAGGACCAGCGTTGGATCCCCAGAACCCACGTGAAAAAGCTCTGCATAGTGGTGTTCACTTGTAATCCTAGTGCTGAGGAGGTGGAGACAGGCAGATCCCTGGGGCTCACTAGCCAGCCAGTCTGGCCTAATTGGTGAGCCCCAGACCAATGAGAGACTCTGTCTCCAAAAAATTAAAAAATTCAGCAGGATGTGGTGGTGCATGTCTTTAATCCCAGCACTTGGCAGGCAAAGGTAGGAGGATCACTATGAGTTCGAAGCTAGCCTGAGACTACAGAGTTCTAGGTTAGCCTGGGCTAGAGTGAGACACTACCTTGAGAAAAATAAATAAAACATTTTCAAATGTTGATAGCACCTGAGTGGAATGACTTCGAAAGTTGTCTTCTCACCTCCATGTGTGCACAAGCATGTGCAAGAGCACACACACACACACACATACTCTCTCTCTCTCTCTCTTTCTCTCTCTCACACACACACACAAACACAATGGCTTAAGTGTAAAAAAAAAGTCATGCTGAAAAGCAGATGGCAGAGACCTTATAGCCCTGGGTCCATGGGGCACTGAGTGACCCTGGTTCCTGACTCATAGCTCTCAGCTCTCTTGAGCCTCTACAGGTTTTCTTCCTTTGTTTTGAATATTTTAAATTTTATTTGAGAGAGAGAGAGAGAGAGAGAGAGAGAGAGAGAGAGAGAGAGAGAGAGAGAGAGAGAGAGAGAGAACAAGAGGCAAAGATAGAAAGACATTTGATTTACATAGCTCCTGGGGTATTGAACCCCAACAACAGCCTTTTGCAAGCAAATGCCTTTAACCACTGAGCATTTTCTCAGCTCCTGTGTTTTCTTTCCCTTAAACTTAGAGACATGTGGGATTTTTAGTTGCATCCTCTCATGCATAAGTATGAGTGACTGTATCACAACTGTCACTCACCCAGTTGTGTGACCTTGGGCAAATTCCTTCACCTTTGTTGGCCTGAGTGAACAGAGATGAAACATCTGCAACACAGGGTCATGGCAAGGGGAATACCAGATACTGTACATCAAGACATTCTGTCAAATATAAAATGAGACAAATCAAAGGAGTTGGTATAAGTGAAATGTGTCCAGAAATCCAAAGAGCTGGGGCTACTCCTAGCTTGCCCTGATGTCTGCTTTGACCTTGGCTAACTCCACATCCCCTCTGAGCTTTACAGCTCACTCCATTTTTTAAAATGAGGCTATTGCACTTGATCTTGCAGGGCCCTTCTAGCTCTGATATTTTTTAATACCAGGTATACTAGGCTAGGGATCTGTAAACACACTAGTGTTTCAAGCAGCAGGGGAAAGACTGAGCTAAGCAGGATTGGGTGGGTAGAAGGCTCATTCCAGGAGTTAGAATGTGAGCTCAGCGCACTGGAAGGTACATAGAACATGGACTCAGAGTCCACTCACCTGAATATGGTAAGCCGCTACTCAGAATCCCTTGTTTTCTCATCTGTAAAATGGGTGTAAGATGTCCCCCGTACTGGAGACAGCATGAGGTATATCTGCTTTCCAGAATGTGCCCGATAAATTTAGACAATGGGATACTGCTTAGGAGGAGGATGGAGATCGAGGGCAGAGGAGATACGGAAGCATGTTTACATAGCCGAGGTGCTGAAGGTCAGTTTTGAAAACGTGATCCTGAGGACTGACTGGCCCAAGAGGATGGTAGAAGTCGGGAAGTAGGAACAGGGTTAGGAGGAAGAATGAACAAAAACAAAAATAAAAGTACTAGATGTGGATTCTCAGCTTCAAGGAGCAGCAGTGATTGGATGAAGGAGAAAATGATGCAGGGGAGGGAGTTTGGGAAGGTAAGAGGGGAATCTAGCACAGCTCAGACCCTTGAATGTTGAGGGGGTAACTTTCAAGAAATGAGGGGGACTGATCACCGTGTATATGGCCATCCCTGATGTCAAGACAATGAGAGCAGAGAAGGAGGAAATGCCCATACCTTCCTTCCCAAAGCCCCCACCCCATGCCTGGGCTTTTGCCCAGGTCTCCCACTGGTCTCCCAGTCCACCTGTGGGTGGACATAGTCTCATCTAGCACACCTCTTCTCACATCTCCCTGATGGAAGTCGGGCCTCGCTCAGGGCATCTAACCAGCTCTCAAGTCGCCATAATTCTTCAGCAGCTATGTAAATTTCAGAGCCATGATGTTAACAGCACAAGGACCACCGAGATTCTGCTCAGGGCTGCTTGACTCTTCTCAGACACAGCGCCTCCAAACCAGCTGGCTTTCTCAGCATCCTTTTCCTGGCTATCTCTCTGAATGAAGGTGCCTCACCTAATCCTTCCTGCTTCCTCAGATCCCACAGCCCTTCACAGCCCCACTTGGGTTTTGTTCCTCTTTACCTGGCTGCTCCAGGAGTGTGTAGTTCATGTGAATATTGTCTTCCCCATAAAGCTGTATGTAAGCAGAGGCCATGTCTCTTTTAGCGATCTAGCAGAAGGAAGACACCTGTTCAGGGTTTGGTGCAATCTTGGGTCCAGGACTGTTTTCACTTGGGGAAAGACATGGAGTTTGTCCCTTTGCCAGGCATTGCTAAGTGACTTGTAGATAGTGTTTAGAGGCCCGTTTCAGGACTTGCTTTCTCTGCTTTTAACTAGGTTCTTCTTTGCCTTCTACCACACTATCAGACCTGGGGCTTGGGATGCAGAGCCAGGCTTCATCACTGTGCTCAGCTGCCCCTCACAAAGGTGCAGGTAAAGGAGCAATTACCTGAGCCCTTATACTAGGACAGGTTCATGTGCACATGCTCTCTCTCCTTCCCCTGTCAGTGTCCCCTGGACCCTCCCTGCCTCTGCACTTCTGGTAGAGAGGAAAAGTGGGGAGATGCCATCAGGGTTCCCCTAGGGAGCATCAGGACATATTCTGGGTGCAGGGGATCCTGAAACAGACCTGGACACAAAAGTCTGGAAATGGCCATAAAGGAGATGCAGATCAAGTCCTGAAGATTCCTATTCCTCCACCCCAGTGAGTGAGGCAGAGAGACAAGAGGCCCTCTGTCCATTCCTGGACACGGCGAGGGCAGAAACCTCCCTCCAGCCCCTTACCATTGACCCCTTTTCCTGCCTGGGTAGCCTTCTTCACCCGGTCACAGCAGCTGGCCTGTAGGGCACGAAAAGCAGCCCATCCTCCTGCTCTGTTCAGCGCAAGCTTTTTACAGGGAGACTTATGCTTCTCTTGAGCATGCTGGACCCAGAGCAGCCCCGAAAGGGTGGCCCCACAGGCAGACCCAGGGGTTCTCTTTGTGTCACACTGGTCTACATGTTCCAACTCCTGGGAAGCCCTGGGAATTCCTCGTCCACATGGATAGATGCACATGGAACCCAGGATGGATGGCTGACACAGACAGGAAGTCTAATGCCCCTAAGATGCCTCAGGCTTGGCCCTGGAGCTGGGGAGCCCCTGGGCATTCTCTGGAAGTTTCCATTTAAGGGCTGAAATTTATTCCCACCGAGAATTAAGAAGGGAGGGTTTTCTGTCTGAGCAGCCATATCCCTATGTGACACAGTGATGATGCTGGTTAAGATGTGCTTTGTTTCTTCTGAAGCACTTTCGTGTGTCTATGATCTCAGTCCTGTTATCTAAGGCCGAACACCTACACAAACAGAGGCAAAGCAACCAGCAGAGGCTGGGGCATTTGCTCAAGATCTTCACTGCTGAGCCTGCCTGCTTCTCTGGGCTTTAAGTCAGAAAGTGGAACTTTTCATTTCTTTCCCCATTTCTTCTCTTCTTTGGATGCCAGCCAAAATCCTCAGTGTGTCCCCTGATTATTGAGACTTTCTCACCATTTTCTCAATTATCTTGTTTTGCCTTACTCAAAAACAAAAATAAAAATAAGCCAGGTGTGGTGGCACAGGCCTTTAATCCCAGCACCTGGAGCCAGAAGTAGGAGGATCGCTGTGAGTTTGAGGCCAGCCTGGGCTAGAGTGAGACCCTATGTCACCCTCCCCCAAATATTCCCCCAAATTAATTTTAATTGGCAGGTAAAGTTGTGTATGTATATATGTATACATATGACTAAGTATACCTTATGGAACAGGTCAATTGAACTAATTAACATATGTGCTACTTTCTATGCTTACATGTTTTCATGGTAAGAATTTTAGAAATCACTCAGTAATTTTCAAGCACACAATGCATTGCTTTTAACTATAATCACCATGCTGGACAATTTATATGTTGAGTTTATTCCTTCTCTCTAAATGAAGCTTTATATCCTTTGACCAACGTCTCCTAACTCTCTTTCAGCTATTCTCAGCCTAGGTAAACCCCCTTTTATTCCCTACTTCTGTGACGTCAACTTTTTCAGATTGTGCATATCACTAAAATGTATTTAGTTTTCTGTGTCTGGCTGATTTTATTTAACATAATGTCTTTCAGGTTTATCCATGCTGTTACAAATGACCAAATATCCTTCTTTTTAAGACTTTTAAAAAATATATCTATATAAAGTATGTGCCTAATTATTTAACCAGTCTTTGCTAGTGGACACTAAAGTTGATTCCATGTCATGGCTATTAAGAAAAGTCTGGCCAGGCATGGTGGCCCACGCCTTTAATCCCAGCACTCGGGAGGCAGAGGTAGGAGGATCGCTGTGAGTTCAAGGCCACCCTGAGACTACAGAGTGAATTCCAGGTCAGCCTGGACTAGAGGGAGACCCTACCTCGAAAAAAAAAACCCCAAAAGAATAGTCTGTAATGAACATGGGGGTGCAGATGGCTCTTTAATATGCTGACTTCATTTCCTTTGACTATAAACTCAATAGTGACAATGCTAGATCATGTGGTATTTTATCATCACCATACTAACTTACATTCCCAACACTGTATAAAGGTTTCTTTTTCTTCACATCCTCATCAGTACTTGTCATCTTGGCAATCGGCATAGAATCAGAATTCTGAAGGGTGTGATGGTGAAGCTGGAGCCCAAGAAATCTATTTAAATATAGGTGGGTTAAAGACAACGGGACACATCTTTATCTTGGTAGGTCAGTGATGATGAATTCAGGTCAAATGACACTTAGTGGTCAAATGGGCAGAGGTTTGCAGGAGGAAGCCCTGCTATTGGATGGGTCCTGATACTTTGCAGGGTCCTATCAAGAGCAAGGCATCTTAAAGGGCAGGTGTGGACATTGAATGACTTCCTACAGTAGGAAGCCATGAGTTCTGTAGCTTCTAGTAAGGACAGCGCTTCCCAGTCACATGCAGTAGCTGTTATACAGCGGAGACATATGCTTTGATATGGTTTTTTTCTCCCAGCAATTTATCTGATGCATACATTATCCCCTTCCCTGGATGGAGGCCCTTAAGCTGCGAAAGACACACAGCATGTGACACAGGAAAAAAAAGCTAAATCAAATGGAAGTAGAATGCCAGCTTCATCACCTTCCTAGCGTTTGATTTTTGGCAAAACACGTTCCCTTTCCTAATTTAAGTTTTATCATCTTTAGAACAGAAAATAATGCTGTGAGAGCTAAGAAGCTGTGTGTGTGACACATCGCATGCTTTGGTACCTGGAAGACATCAGCCAGTGATAGGCCATAGCCTGAATAAAAAGCACCTGTTAAGAGTCAGCATGTTTCTTCTCGCAGGAGTGTGGATTCCCAGTACCCTTGCTGGACACAGGAGTGAGGCTGCAATCCCAGCCCTCCCACGGTGAGATAAGAAACAGAGATATTATTGTAGCAAAATGAGCATGAGCTCACTGCCCCCTTCCCCCGTATTCACTGTTACATCCTACTGACCTTTGTCTGCCAGAATACCTGGGGAGAGTATCTGAATTTCCTGAAACCTATTGAAATGTGTGAGTTGCTAGGTGCTTGTAATTTACATGCCTAAATGTCACGTACACATGTCTGTATACTACTATGAAAAGCTCTTTGTAACTGGGGTTCGGAGCCAAGAGTTCTCTAAACTTGAACCCCTGGGCCTGGGTGAAAATTAAACTCCCCTCTCCTCTTGCTGCAAAGGCTTTGTCTGTTTATTACGCGATATTTCTATAACAATAGGAGAATCCCACATGCTCACTGGCAGCCAGCCTGGCATTTGAGGTGATGAACTAGAGGCCACACTTCAAACAAGGAGGAAAGCAAGAGCTGGAACTTGGGGGTTGTCTCTTGACATCCACACATATGCCATGGAATGTGCATACCTACACACACACACACACACACACACACACACACACACACACAGAGGGCCAGGAGAGGGGATGGCTGCCTGGATCCACTATGAAGGACCTACCAGTCTCAAGAAAGTGGAAGGAGACATCCCTTCCTACCACCCCTCCTTTACTTTCTCTCAAATCCACTGAATCCCTTCTTCTTTCCAGCTAGGAAAAAAAAAAGAGTTTTCTAGATATGTTTTTGTCAATGTCTTTCAGTTTTTGTAAAATAAATTTATTTTGATTTGCAAGGAGGGAGGGATGGAAAGAGAGAGAGAAAGAAGGAGAGTGTCAGGTCCTCCAGCCACAGCTAACAAACTCACAAACTCCAGATACATGCACCACTTTGTGCATCTGGCTTTACATGGGTACCCTGGTCATTAGGCTTTGAAGGTAAGCTCCTTAACTGCTAAGCCATCTCTTCAGCCTGTCTTTCAGATTTTGAATGTCTGGAAAGTTTGTTATTCATGTCAATTTTAAAGGATATTCCATGATATGAAAGATTTTAGTGTGATAGGTTTTTATTTTCCTTCTTCCTTTCAGTACCCCAGAGACATTGTTCCATGGTCTTTGGACTTCTCTTGTCATCAAAGAGAAGTCATCTGCCATTCTTAAGACTTCTTTTTCTGACTTCTTTTAAGATCATAGCAGTGTGGTAATGAAAGATCTTAGTATAGTTTTCTCTGTATTTTATGATTTATGAGGCTTGTAGGATTATCGTTTCAATTATATCTAGAAAAAATTCACCCAACATTTTATTAAACAGTTTTCTATTTTCTCGCCATGCCTCTTTGAAGACTTACTAAACCTGTGTTAAACCCCTCAACCTTGTTCCACAGGTCACCGTGTTCACTGCTAAAGTCTTTCATCTCTCTACATTTCAACTTGGTATACTTTGGTTGCCATGTTGCTGTTTATTAGTAATTTTTCTCCTGTAACATCTTGTCCATTGTTCATCTCAGTGAATTTTTCATCTAATACATTACAGTGTTCATCTATACACATGTAAGTCAGATGATTGCTCTCCACATTTCTCTTTAAGATTCTCAGTCTCTCCTGTTGCTTCTTAACACAGGCGGCATGGAGACAACTATTCAATGCCCTTGTATACTTACTCTATCATCTCTTTAATTTTTCAGTCAGTTTCCACCTAGTAATTTTTCTCCACATTGCAACCTTGGTAATTTTTATTGGTTATCAGACATTGGAATCTTACTGTGCTGACTCAGTTGTGTTGACATTTTTATATTGTTAATAAGTATTCTTTGGCTTTTTTTCCTGTAATGCAGTTCAGTTAGTTTTTTTTGGTAAAACAAAAACAAAAGAAACAACAACAAACAAAACACCCAACCTTGACCCTCTGGAGTATTTATTTGGATCCTTTTGAGTTTTGTGGTTGGCCTTTCTCCTGTGAGAACAGAGCTGTGTCTAGTCTGGCTAGAGGGAATAGGATCTACTGTAGATCCTGTGTGAGCTCTGAGCATTATTCTGTCTAAGCTTTCACTTGTATTCCCACTTGTTCCTCCATCTATAGGCAGTTTCCCTGTTTGTGCCATTCTTGGGTAGCTTTCTTGCTACACTGATTAGTCCTTGGAAGGAGTATTGAATGGGATCCTCTTCAGGCCTCCAGAGCTCTTTCTCAGTGCATCTCTCATTCTCCCACTAGCCTTCTGTGTGAACTATGGGTACCTTCACTAGCCAAGTCTACACTCTCAATCCAGGAGAACTCAGCCTTCTCTGTTCTTAACTCCCATGGCCCAACCTGGTAACTCTATACCATAACATGGAGGACTGATAGAACTCAACTCGTTGGCTCTCTATTTCTCACGAATCCTTATCCCTTGTGGACTAACATCCAGTGTCTTAGAGAACATCATTTTACATATTTTGTTTAGGTTTTGAGGTATAATAGGTGGAAGGGCAATTCTGGTTCCTGTTACTTCAGCCCAAGAACAACTCCTGAAACTGGTATCTTTCTATTTTATAACAACTCTAATTCAACTCAATAAGGTTTTAGTGCAGAAAAGCTTGTAACATTGTAAATATCTCCAACTTGGAATAATATGTTATAGAGAAGAATGAGACTGACAGGCAAACGTGTAACAATATGTGAGCAATTATTTAAAATGATGGTTATTATACACATGGTTATAAAGACTATGTAAGTAGAGGGTAAGTTACTTATCATGCATCATGTCTTTAAAAATGCAGAATACACAAGACGTTAGCATTTATTTGTAAAAATAAATAGAGAAGCCTAAAATGCACACAAATTATTTTTTCACATCATCGAAAGGTCTTAAGTAACCAGTTACTTGTATTAGTTCATGTTGAAAATACTGTGGAGAAAATCACTATGCACTTTGAACCATTTCCTTATGAATTCAAGATGGCTTGCCCAATTCCGAATATTACATATGTATCCACAGTTAGATGAAGAGGGCGTGAAGGCTGGGGTTGAATCCTACTTATCTTTTTCTTAAGGAAACAAGTATTTTCACAAAAGGTCCTTAGTGCAATTCCCTGTAAGTCTCATCAGAGAAGATCTAATTCCAGATTGTTCTCTGGAAAGAGATTCAGGAAAGGCAGGAATCATGATGTGTTGATTACCCCAAACAAACACTGTCAGCAAGAACATGGTTTTCTTGGCAACGAAAGGGCAAACAGCCCACAAACTAGTATCTATGAGAATAACATTGGATGTAAAATGAGACGAAGGAACTCACTATCATTTAGTCAGAAAAAATAATGAAAGAGGAGCAGCATGAGGTCATCATGGGCGCTGGGGAGAAGGCTGAGGCTCTGGGAAGGTACATGATTTGCCTGTGACAAGTCTTTTTTTTTTTTTTTTAAGGAAAACGAAATTTTAATTATGGTAAGACATAAATTTGAACATTTAAGTCAAAGTTTCTATTTTAAATGGAACAAGTTTTTTTTTATTATTTATTTATTTATTTTTAATTTATTGTCCATAATGAGTTACAACATTTAGTGGGCAAACAATGAGTTGTTATCCCCAATTCCCCGCTGCCCTCCCCTCCCCCCTCCACTGGATAACCTCCTCCATGGGTCGTCTGGATCAGTCCTTGTGACAGGGGACCATGGATAGCCTAGTATTCAGCCAGGTTCTCCTGGCCA
>PVHP010049791.1:0-12044 GCA_004024765.1 Zapus hudsonius
GCATAAAATCTTTTATTTTTCAAAGATAGGACTGCTTACAATGCAAACTTCCAGACACAAAATAGCCTTGATATCCATGACTTCACAGTGCCTGATAATACCTACACAAAATGGGAGGAAAAGATGATGACACCGAAACAAAACAGAGACTAATGGAGAGGGGGAGGAGATACAGGGGAGGGTGGGGAGGGAGCCATAATGGCTTATGGTCTACAGTTATGGAAGCCATCAATAAAAAGTTTTTAAAAAATCTTTTAGTTTTCAAAGTAAATGCAGGGCCTCATGCATCTAGGTAAATACCACTGAGCTGGACTCCGAACCCCTACAAAATCTTTTTAACATAATTTAAGCCATATTTAACCTATCTACTTGTTTCTTTTCTACAAAAGGTGACCAAAAACTAGCCCTGTGATGTCTTGTGTTTTCTTTCTCTTTTTCTATTCCCCTTCATCAGCCATTACCTGGATCTACCTGTCCATGTCTGTACTGAGAGGTCTGTCTTATGTTTACTAAATTGATTCCAGAGTTGCTTGAATGGTACTCAAAATGGGGAAGATAAAGAGGGGGAAGCTTGAGTGTTATACTTCCCTTCCTTCTTCCTCTTTCCATGGATACATGCATACATATGTGTGTACACACACACACATACACACACACAGGTAACAGAGGTTGTTACAGAGGTCTCAGTTCTGAGCTCTGAATCTTTCTTTAGTTCTGTACCTTATGACTTTTACTTTTGTCCTGAGATTCTTTAGGAAAAAAATAATTCAATTGCCTTCCAAAATGTCTGGCTACATCTTGTGTGTGTTCTTTACTTTTCAGAAGAGTTTCGGATGTCATCACACCTGTTCACAACAGTAAGAGGTAAGTTGACTTAACCTGAGTTGTAAAAGGTTTCAAAGCATAAATAACAATAACAGGTTTCCTTAACCATGATAAGCTTCTGCAGGTTATTTTGTTTCTTCTTGGAACTAAGTAGAAATGCAGAAATGAAAGAACAGATCACCGGAGAGGTATTAAATTTTTTTTTATTTATTTGCAAGGAGAGAGAGGGAGGGAGAGAGAGAGAGAGAGAGAGATGGTTCAGTGGTAAGGTGGTTGCTTGTTGTTAGACTTTACAGGCAAACCACCTTACCACTGAACCATCTCTCCAGCCCTACTTTTGTGTTTTTAGGAGTTCATATTTTAGAGAAAATTGATTGCTTGTAAAGTCTAACAACCAGAGTTCAATTCCCCAGCACCCACGTAAAGCCAGATGCACAAAGTGGTGCATGTATCTGGATGTGTCCATTCTCTCTCTCTCTCTTTCTCTCTCTCTCTCCCCTAGCAAATAAATAAATAAATATATTTAAGAACATAAAAAAGTAAAAATGTTCAAGAAAAACAATTCTGATTGTGGGCTGCATTTGCAAATCAGAGTCTTATCAACAATTTGGGCAGATTCTAACCTGCCTACTTATTTCTGATTACCTAAGACTGACCAGGATTACCTGTTCCACTGAAATTCATTTTTCTAGCATTTTCCTAACCTTCTCTCCTTTCATTAGCTATTATCTGAATGCACCACCCCAATCCTACACTCAATTCCCCAAATTTATTCAATACCCCCCAGGATGTTACACACCAGGGAATAAGGAAGGATGTGCTTATCATTACTGTTGTTCCTCTTGGGCTTACTTACATTTCCAGTAAAAACATGTACACACACGCACACGCACACGTGCACACGCACACATGCACACAAAACACATCTGAAGACTTCTTACGATTCCACCGTGGTAACCTGAAGCTCTTGCTTTAGCTCCAATCTTGTATCCTCAGGATTGTGTAACTTATTCTCTTCTGTGCCCTTTCGGGAAAAGCACGTTCACTTCCACATCGTCTATTTATTCATCATGTATATTTTGTGTTCACAGAGATAAAAATGTGTTAACAGACTTTGCAAAGTCCTCTACCTTAAATTTCAAAAATTAGTAAGTTGATTTTCTTTTTGTCACGTGAGTGGAAAACCATTTTGGAGTAATCCAGCTTGTTGGCATCTGTAGGCAGTGTTTGCTGATACAGGACTAAGCAGGAAATGATAGACCAGGTCCAAAAACAGGTGCTCAGAATCCGCTGTGAACATTAGGGTCTCACAACCAATATCCTTGAACTGTGTGTACCACTCCCAGGGAGCCAGGAGGTGAGAATTCTACTTGGAAACAGAGGCAGGAACAGAGAGCACAGAGGAACTCTCAGAATAAAAAGTGGCTGATCTCACATCTAAACCCGACACCACATTGGATGACCCTCCGATTCTAGCCTGCTGTAACTTGACTCTATGTGACTAATGGGAAAGGTGCCTTTGTTGAGGTCAGCTTTCTAGTTGCTGTGCAGAAAGAACCCGAGCAAAAGCGGCTTGTGGAGGAATGGGTTTATTTGGCTTACAGACTCAAGGGGAGACTCCATCCTGGCAGGGAAAACGATGGCATGAGCAGAGGGTGGACATCACCTCTGCCACAGCACTGCAAACAGCGGCAGGAAGGTGTGCCAAACTCTGGCAAGGGGAAGCTGGCTTAAAACCCCATAAACCCCTGACAACACAGCTCTAATGAGGTTGTAAAACCCAAACTGCCATCAGCTGAAGATCGATTACCCAGAACACGCTCATTCGTTTGTGGGGGACACCTGGATCAAACATGACAGTCGTGATGGGTGAAAGTGAGGAGGGAATGGAGAAACGCAGGAAGCTGAAAATTAGCTTGTCTAAGAGGGATGAGTTCCTTTCAAACGAAGCTGAAATTTAAAGAAACCCACCCATAATGAGTGAGGTCTAAAGTAAAATTTTAAATCTTTTTTTTTAAAGTTTTTTAAATCTTGATGCATTAAAGTTTCTTTTTGTAGGCCTAGAATTCCATCTCTACCTTCCCTTCAAATAACTAAATTAAAGTCGGTGGTATTTTTTTGGAGGTTCAACCGATTTATAAATTGTAGATCATTAATTTGAAAGGAAAAGTAATTTTATGAATTCACATGGTATTTGATGATGCATAATTCTTTAGCTCCAACTCGAAGGAACAGATGTCACCAGCCAATGATGAAGGCATCACTGACAGGTAAGATGCATTACGTCAAAATAAAAGAGAGAAGAATTGTGAGGGAGAGGGGATATGATGGAGGGTGGATTTGAGAGGGGGAAAATGGGTGTGGAAAGGGAATTGTCAAGGTTTATTGTCTATAGTTAATGGAAGCTGTCAATAAAAAGTTCAAAAAACAAACACTGAGTAGAGGCTGGGGAAGCGGCTCAGTGATAAATACTTGCCACGCAAGTGTGAGTGTCTCAGTTTGAATCAATAGATGCCACATAAAAGCCAAAGTTGTGCTGGGCTTCTGTAATCCCAGCATCTCCAGCAAGAAGGGAGGCAGAGACCATAGAATGTTCTGGAAGCTCATGGGTCCGAGAACTTGGCAAGCAGGGCAGTAAGACAAAGAGATTCTGATTCTGCCTCCAAGGAAGTGAGAATGACTGCCTGAAAGCTGTCCCCTGACTCCCTGCATGCTGGCTGTGGTATGCGCACACCCACACCTGCACAAACGTGCACACACATACCCCTAAATCCCAAAACACAACACACACACACACACAAACACTGAGGACTCACTAACCAAGCCATAAGGAATTTTCCAGGATATCTGTGTATACTAGAATGCATAAAGGGGTGAAAGTCTGAAGCAAAACAGACTGGACGTAATGGACCTGGGACATGTCCCTTATCCTACAGAACTCTGCCCCACATAAAGCTCTTGCCTTAAATTCCCATCTATCATCACACTGCACAGAGCCCTCTCTCAGATTTTCAACTGCTTCATTTTAACCTCATGGGCAAGAATAAGTAAACGATAAGTAACACAAGGGGGGTTAAGAATATGCATTTTAGTCGGGCATGGTGGCACACACCTTGAGTCCCAGCACTCAGGAGGCAGAGGTAGGAGGATCGCCATGAGTTTGAGGCCAGACTGAGACTACATAGGGAATGCCAGGTCAGCCTGGGCTAGAGAGAGACCCTACCCCTAAAACAACAACAACAACAAAAGAATATGGATTTAGAAGTGGTATGTGGGAATTATATCTATGAATTATAGTTGATTCTGAAATAATAATACCAATGTTAGACATTAAGATTAAGGTAATTGTTCCTTAAATGTAGATTCTCTACTATTTTCACAAACCTAAAATAATCATTACCACCATTTAAGGCACTCATGGCTAATTTTTAAAAATGCCTTATTTAAGTTAGTGATACATGCGAACATTTAAAATTAACAGGTTGATAGCTTAGAACTCACAGACTTAATGTAGTTACTTGACCCCAGAAGTTAGTTATATTTATGCCTGGTATCTGACTATGTACTTCTGAATGCTTTAGCCAGCAATCCAAGGAATTGTCATCAGACGACCAGAAAGGAGTCATCAAGGAAAGGTGAGTTACAAATGAATTCAAAATGGCACAAATACATACAACTGCATACCTCTATGCAAACATATGTATGAGGGCACATATATATGCATATTCCCAACCACATATACTTCCATGAATATGCACACGCAGGCATACACAGACAGCATAAACAGAATGTTCTCAATGAATTCCTTTTGGTAAGAGATAAGGAGAAGCCAGATCCTTCTCTGACATCTAGCAAAGTGGAAATTGCAAGGGCACGTTCAAGGGCATTCTCTGCTTTTTCTTTAGGGGCCCAGTCACCCTAAACTGCCTCAATCTCCCCTCTGAAAAAGCAACCCTAACTGCCATTAAGGAATTGGGGCGATGCTGATTTGGCTTTTTAAGTTGAGTGGGGCCATTGGATGAGGTAGTTGGGAAACTTGTCCAGGGGGTCAATCTGAGGGACCCTGAAAGTGTGTTAGTATAGTGCAAGAAGAAGATAGTCCCGGATAAAGACATTGGGGGGGGGATAATTAATGCAAGGAGTTAAGGGGAAGTGGGCACACAGAAAACTGAAGTTTTTTTTAGGGTTTCCATTGTTGTAGACTTTTAGGCCTTGGAGAGCATTGAGGGAACTCAGGTAGATGGAATTAGCTTGTCACAGGACCCTCTGGTGTGAGCTGACTGTAAGCAAGAGGAAGGAGATCAAGTTAAAACAGCAGCTGAGTATCCAAGGTCCTAAAAGTAACAGTTACTCTTACCAGAAATGATAGGCTTACTTCTCCACTAGGAAGACCCAGAAATCCATTTCTAAAGCTGTTCAGCAAGTGACATGGTCTATACACATTCTTGTAGATTTTGTAAAGCCAATGAGACATTACCAGGATTGTCAATAATGCTCATGTGAAATTGACTCTTAAGGCCAGCTGTTGATGGAGAATGGCCTTTGACACAATCATCTCCCTGTGACAACTCTCTCAGCTTCTTCACGTGTCTGATAATATCCTTTTAAAATCCCTTAGCTCACATCAGAAAACACTGACAATAAGCTACAAGTGACCCTTCAATGGTTATAAATTAATGACACAAATATGTGTGTATTAGCTACTTTTATTGTCTGTATGACTGAAAATAACTTCAGGAAACAACTTGAGGGGGAAAAATGTTCATTCTGGCTCTTGCTTTCAGAGAAATTTCATTTGATCATTACAGGGACAGCTAGGTGGCAGGAACATCTCTGTCCTTTGTGGCAGGAGCGTATGGTGGGCCTGAAGGAGAGACTCCATCCTGAACCAGGGGTTGCTACCAGCCACCTACATCCTCCAGCTAGGCCCCACCTCTTAGAGGTCCCCCTGGGCTTTAAAATAGAGCCACAACTGTTAACTGAGCGTTAGAAACACAAGCCTATGGTGTGAGTGCACTTCAGACCCAATCCACATGTGCGCACAAATATAAATAAATATGGGTTGTACACACATCCTTCTATAAATACACATATACACACAAAACTATACCCACCGCAAAAAAAAAAAAAAATGAAACAAGGAGATGCTCACTTGGAAATTAGTCTGATTTGTATCCATGGAATCTAGACTGTCTCTTGACATTACTATTTTTTTTTTACTTTTGCTGAATTACTTTTGTTAGAGTGTTTAGACATGGTATTAATTGTCTACATTCCTGAATTAGAGACCATTTATTATATTGATGGTATAATGAAATGTTGTAGTTGTTATTTATCACAGCATTTTGTAGCTATCATACCCTTTAAACTTAATTGTTCTTTGTCTCTAAACATTATAAATTAAAATGCATTTTAAAAACTTTATTAACATTTTCTGTAAGTATAGACAATAAATCATGATATTTCCCTCTCCATCACCACTTGCCCCCTCTCAAATCCATTCTCCATCACCTCCTCCCTCCCTCAGTTAGTCTCTAGATGCTGATAAAGTGCAATATGCCTTCATGATGAAGGTCCTTTGGTTGTTGTGCTTTTATATGGTCTTGGTATGAGGGTAACACCAGTTTCACAGAATAGCTCGCTTCTTCCCTTGTTATCTTCTGGAACAGTTTGAGATATTTTGGAATGAGGTCCTCCTTTAAAGTTTGAGAAAATTCAGCGGTGAATCCATGTGGTCCTGAGATCCTTTTTGGGAAGACTGTTAATTATTTCTTCAATCTCATTGGTCATTATGGAGCTGTTTAAATCACTTACATGCTGGCTTTCATGTAGGTAGGTCATATGCATTTAGAAATGTATTTATGTCATCTAGGTTTCAAAACAAGAAAAAAAGAAAAACTATAGACCAATTTTCCTGATAAACATAGATGTAATTATTCTCAACCACAGAATTACAAAGAGAATTCAAGAACACATTAAGATTAGACATCATGACCATTTGGTTTCATCCCGGGTATGCAAGGTTGGTTCAACATACACAAACCAAGAAGCGTGATTCACCAAATAAATCAGGAGTTAAGGAAAGAAATCATACGGTCATCTCTATACATGAAGAAAAGGCATTTTTCCATATTTGTTGTAAATAATTAGATAATTGTAGGAACAAGTCTTATGGTGGAAGACAAGGCATTTGATATAGTACAGTATGCCTTCATGATGAAAGTTCTAGATGAAACCCTAGGAGTAGATCGGTTACATGTCAAAATAATAACAGAACAATGGGCTCTGCTTACAGCATTCTAGACTGTCTCTAGCTCCAGCTCAAAACTCTTGCATATTCTTCCCACAATCCAGCTCCAAACTCCTACAAACAACATGATCAGCTTATCGTGCAACAGTCCCTCCTCTGTACGATTTTCTGTGTTTGTTGCTTTTCTTGTCACTGTGACAAAAAAGCTAACAAGATCAATTTAGGGAAGGGAGGCTTGCTTTTGGCTCACAGTTGAAAGTATGATCCATCATGCTGGGAGGACTTGTAGTGGAAGAGGCTCTAGTAGTGGGGGCAGGAGTGCCAGGCACTTGTCTTCTCCCTTTTCTTCAGCCTGAGACCCCACCCCATGGCATGGTGCTACCCACATTCAGGGTAGGCATTGCCTCCTCCATTAGCTTACTGGAAATGCCCTCACAGAAATACCTAGAGATCTGTTTTCTAGATGATTCTAAAAGCCTGTCAAGTTGGCAATCAAGATGAACCATCACACATGTGAAGTTTTATTGATCAGCCAGTTTATAAGTTGAAGATAATTGCTAACTTGAACCAATAAGTCATATGGTGTTTCACTATGTATGTTTTGTTCATTTTGTAGTGTTCCATCGGATGTCAAAATAGTAAACGCAGGTGCACTCACCACTGCAAGGTAAGCTATAAATGAATAAATGCATATATATACATATATATACATGCAGTATACATGCACACATATTACACAATCATATACACACAACACATAAACACACTGAAATATAAGATGTTCACTGTGAACAGACATGTTCCTTGATGCCATTTCTAATGTCTGATCATGGTAAGCTTCTGCATGGAATGCTCTAGATCTTTTACCTGGAGGTAGAAAAGAGTTAAGAAGTAACTGGAGAGAGGACTCATGTTAAGGCACTTGCTGCAAAGCCTAACGACCTGAGTCATACTGCAAGAGCCTGACTCCCACCTGCAAGACAACCACGCTGGATGAACGTGAAGCAATGACTTGGGAAACAGGTGTTATATGTGATAAGGTGGGTGGTCTCCTACGTGCTGAACTGAATTTGAAATCAGTTCCATCGTAAAACACTTCTGGCAGGGGCACTGGGGGTAGGTGGGCTGCAATTGGAATCTCTGCAAGCTCCAGAAGCCACATCCTTAGCCCTCTGCCATGGCCACTACAAGCTGGTGCTGATCTGCATGGCGAGAGCATCTGGGATGTGGAGAACCACATGGGACGGCTGCTGGTGCCATGCTGACCTAAGCCCAGTGGGCCATGAGGAGAAGCTCAGAGGGCAGGCATTGCTGGCTGTGAATGTGACACCTGTTTCACCTCAGTGCAGAAGAGACATCTGGACCTTCTAGACAGTACTGGCTGTCATTGGCCAGATGTGGCTATCAGGAGTGAGGACTTGGTGCTTCAGTGAGCGGCATTATGTGGGACTGACTGGCCTCAATAAAGCAGAAATGGTTGCCAATCACGGCGAGGCCCAGGTAAACATCTGTCCACCACCACCGATGGAGCCCTATCGTTCCAATGAGGACCGCAGTTATGCAGACCTTACTGAGGACCAGCTATCCTCCTGCGAGAGTCTGAAGCACTGCTTTTCTGGAATAAAAAAATTGTCCTCCAGGTCCAGGAGGGGAAGAGTTCAGTTTGCAGCTCACGGCAACAACCTTCTGGGCATTGCCAAGCATCTGGAGAGTGTCTCTGAAGACACCATCATGGAGCTGAACCTGTCAACTGGAATTCCCATTGTCTGAATTTGACAAGAACTTGAAGTCCATCAAGGCATTCCTGGGGGATGAAGAGACTGTGTATAAAGCCATGGAAGAAGCTATGGCTTCCGGGGTAAGACCAAGAAGTGAAGGCAATCAGGGAGACTCTACTACCCCAAGGAACGCCCTGCCTGCCCTAATGCCTCCTGCCCCTCTCCTGAGCACCTCTCACACTGACTACATCTTTAGGGTCCTCAGTTGTAGCTTCAGGTGGGCCCTTTGCATTTAAGCATTTTGTCTTCTATCCCTACTCCCTTTGTAGAATCCAGTCAGAATGGCACCTCTGGGGTGTAGGTCCTTGGGCCAAGCCCAGGGAATGCTCCTCTTACCCAGGAGAGTTGAGGTAGGAGTTCTGGTTTTTTTCTAGTGCTTTATTTACTAAGGACCTTCCTGAACAGTCAGCGAGAAACCATGCTGAGGAATGGCCAGTGAGAGCCACCATCCGTTTGTGTTTCCAGAGCCCGTCTGCCTTTTACAGTAAGGTCTGGGGGCTCTAGTCATTCCAGTCAAATATGAATGTAACCTGCATGGTAATTTTAAGAAAATGACTATTTCTTCCATGACCCCAGAGGAGCTGGCTCCAGAAGGTTGGGATCAATCCTGAATTAAGTTTATGCATTACATTTACTTAAAAAATACATATACATATAGATTGCACATATTACAAACATGTTCTAAAATATGCACAACATATATAGAAAATACATAACATACAAAAATATACAACATATACATACAATAAGTATATTATATATTACTATATAATATATCCAATAGTACTCAAAGATCCTTCTGGGGTTTCTAGTGGTGGCTGAAAGAGTTCTACATGTGTTCAATAAAAATAAGGCATTTCTCATCCTGAAATGGGTTAACCTCCTTAGCCTGGAAGGGGCAGGAGAGGCTCCTGCTGCTTATTCTAGAATCCTTCCTCTGCCTTGTTTTGTGACATGAAATGCCCCCTTGATCATGTCTAAGTGTGTATTTTACTGTGTCTCATTTACAAATCATGTCCCAGTTTCTTGGTCCTGCCACATGGGCTCAATTCTCATCTTAGGCATAACTACTTAAATCTTTTTTCAAGATCTGTGTAATAAAGGAATGATGTGCAATTAAAAAAAAAACACTTTTAAACATTAGCTCAAATTCAGTAACAAAAGCTGTACTTACATTTTTGTTTTGAAAATTTTAAAATATTTATTTATTTGCAGAGAGAAAGAGAAGGAGAGAAAGGGAGAGAGAGAGAGAGAGAGAGAGAGAGAGAGAGAGAGAGAGAGAGGGAGGGAGAGGGAGAGAGGGGAGGCCTCCAGCCACTGCAAACACACTCTAGAGGCATGCACCGCTTTGTGCATCTGGCTTTATGTGAGTACTGGGGAATCAAACCAGGGTTTTTAGGCTTTGCAGACAGGCGCCTTAACCTCTGAACCATCTCCCCAGTCCACTTTTTTTGTTTTAATTATCTGTTGTTGAGACAGGGTTTTGCTGTGTAGACCAAGTTGGCCTTGAATTTGTGATCCTCCTGACTCTGCCTCTTAAAAACTAGAGTTAGAGCTGTGTGCCATCACATCGAGCTACTTACCTTTTTAAAATAAAAGTATTAATTAAATAATATGAAGTATCATTTCTAGGGAATACAAATTATTAGATTACCAACAGCTAATTTACATGTGGAGTTTGCTTTCATTGTTTCTGCAGTGGTGATGACTGAAACCAAGGCCTTGCACAAACTAGGCAAGTCCTCTACAATTGAACTACAGCTCTAGCCCTACATGTAAAAAAATTTAAGGGTCAGGTAGTTTATATACTGAATATTAATTGGAACTAATATGAATCAATAATAGCTTTCTATCTTTTTTAATCCTTTAGCATTGACTCATCTAGATTTCAAAAAGTATCCTCAACTGAATTTGTCAATACACTGTAAGATATAAATGAATTAATACATGATTGTCTGAATTTGTGTGCATGTATGTATGTATGTTTATACCAATAGATACTTGCACATACATACAACCTATAGAGATTTAGGATGTTTACTCTTATATCATATTATGCAAGGGAATACAAATCTCCTTTCATGCTCCAATGTTCTGTTATGGTGAGTGTATTTATATAATAGTCTTTGTGCTTTAAACAGAGGTACAAAGAAGGATATATCACAGAGAGAATTGTAGCAGTTACTTTCTTGTTACTGGGATAAAACACCTGACCAGAGGCACCTTATGAGAGGAAAGGGTTCATTTCCAGGTTGTAGTTTTAAGGGGAGATTTATATTATGACAGGGAAATGATGGCAGAGCAGACAGCTGGGACATCACATCTCCATAGTAGCAGGGAGGGTGTAGAGAGTGTGAACTAACAAGCCCTGGAAATCAGGGCCAGATGATAAAATCCCAAGACCCAACTCCAGTGATACACCTCTTCCAGCAAGGCTCCACCTTCCGAAGGCTCTACCAGCTGGGGATTCAGTATGAGGAAAAATTGCAAACTCAGAAAGCTTTGGGGGACATTCATATTCAAACCATAGCCTTCATTCCAAGTCTTCATTCTTGTTTACTAGCAACCAAAACCTTTAAATAAATATCAGTCTGTCAAAATGTATGACATACTACCGAAGCAGGTCAAGGTAGAGCTTTCTCCTCACTGGGCTAGAGGTGCTTTGTGTGATAGGCTATCTGAGCTCTTCCTGTGTCCTGGGGACTTGAACAAGGGTTGGATTTAGAAGAAATGGACTGGTTTGAACAGATGGATGTGACATAGAATCTTTGGGTTGAAACTGCTGCCTGTTCAGCTGCAATTGTTTCAGAAATTACAACCATCGAGATTGGGCCAGCTGTTCTGCATTGGGACAGCAGGAAGAATGCTGACTCTTTTTTTAAAAAAATATTTTATTTATTTGCATGCAGAGAGAGAGAGAGAGAGAGAGAGAGAGAGATTGAGAGATTGAATACACCAAGGCCTCTTGCCCCAGCTCCTCTTCCCTCTACCTGGTGTTTGATAAAACTAAACCTATTTTATCCACCGATAATGAGGAGCTATTTGATCTTATGACGTCCCAGCCACCCCCTTATAGACCCCCTGCATCCTCCCCCTCTGCCACTGCCCCTCCAGAGTCCCTATCGCCAGGTTCTCCTAGCAGGCCTCAGAGCAGCGGGCCGGAGGCCCACTAATTTGGCACAGGTGAAATC
>PVHP010049792.1:0-12047 GCA_004024765.1 Zapus hudsonius
CCACTCATCAACAGAATGAGCTGGGCATCTCCTTGACTCAGTAGCTTGGATAAAACTATTGGGAGAATTTAAAAACTCAGAAGAGGTATGCATATAAATAGTTTAACCAAGTCTATGTATATGTACTACATTTTAATTTTCTTACATAGGGTCTCCACAGCCTAGGTTGGTCTGTACTTACTATGGAGCCCAGGCTGGATTCAAACGTACTGTAATCCTCCTGCTTCAGCCTTCCAAGTATTGGGATTCCAGGCATGAAGTAACATACCCAGTATTTAATCCAAGCTCATGAACAAACATTGAGGTTAGTGCTTCAGTAGCTGCAGTTGGGAAGTGACGTCTTTGCTTTTGCTTCATCTCATCTTTTGATTAGAATTAGAAACAAATGATATAGAGCCTTGAATTGCAGGAACCGCATACAAATCCTCTGCACATATTTCTAGCCTAGCTGGACCTGATGTGTAGGACATACGTGTTCACCAGATTGACTGGCTCGAGATTATAGGTCCATACAAGTGATATGGTGCAGCTACCAAATAAAATCTACATTGTAACGTCACTTTCAATGTTGCATGAACACGAAACTCTAACTACAAATAACTAAACTTGAAAGGTTAGGGCTCGCGTTGGTGTCACCAAAGGAACTATGCGCAGCAGGCTGGTGGGTGAATCTCAATTAAATCCCAACTGCAAGTTTTTCAAAATATTGACCATAATTGCATTTCTATGGTGGAGGACTTGATTACTTTTTAAAATCAAAATATTGGAAATGATATGCTGGGGCTTTTGTTTTAAGGCAGGGTCTCATTTTAGCTGAGACTGACCTGAAATTCACTATGTAGTCTCAGGATGGCCTTGAATTCTCAGCCATCCTCTACCTCTGCCTCCCACCATTTGGTTTTTAATTTCTCAGATTTTGAGACAAGGTCTTGCCCTGTAGCCCAAGCTGGCTCCGAACTTGCAGCAATCCTCCTGCCTCGGGTTCCTTCCGTGCTGGAATTGCAAGTGTGTGTCACTACAGTCAGCTGTATTTTGAGGGATTTATTAATAAAGGGGCTGCTGGTTCCCATGCTATGTATGACAGGCTACCATGTATACATGCTACTTAAGCAGCTAGCTGTCCTTGTATTTTCATAGCTTTCCAAAGTCACACTTGGACCCAAATGTCATAACTTATCAGCTAGCACACAGTTCCCTTTGATCCTGAACTTCACTGTACTTCTGACCTAATGGTGGTTACTGAATTTGCTTCTGGGGAGTGCAACAGCACTTGGGGTACAGAGGGCAATTATTTTCTTTTTAATTTATGTACTTTGCAAATATTTAAAAAAATAATTAACATTACTTTTTTTGAAATTTAAAATAAGTTACATCATTTCTCTCAAAGGAGATAAACTTACATTTCTTTCCTGAATTCTTCCATCTTTTGATTTTCTACAGTCAGAAGTTCTTTTGATTTGTTCAGCTCTTCCACGTTTTTCAAGTTGTTCTCTTTAAGTGTGTCCAACTTAAAGACCAAGAGAAAAAAAATTGATGATTTTATTTTCCAATGACATAGCTGGATAAATTACTCACAAAAATGCATACTTAAAAATAGCTAAAATTAGTCACTTGTAATAAGGGAGTGGGTCATCTGGTGAAGAGATTATAAATGACAGATGACTAGAAATTGCAAACATCGCTATTTTTAGTCCATTTCCTGTACATCTAACCAAAATGTCAAACTAAACAGCTACAGAAAACAAAAGGTTTCTCTAGTCTCTGGGCTTCTGTTTTGTTGATTGGCTTCTGTTATGTTTTAGTTTTTTTTGGGGGGGGGTAATATTGGTTTTGAAACAGAGTATTGCCATGTAGCTCAGGTTGGCCTTGAATTTACAGCAATCCTCCTACCTCAGCTTCCAAGTGCTGAAACAACAGTTGTATATTACCATGCCTGGCTTCTTTGGTCTTGTTTACCATCGTATTTACAACTGAGGTTGCTATTCAAAATGCTCCATCTTTAAAAAGCAGAAAGTTGGGCCGGGCATGATGGTGCACATGTTTAATCCTAGCATTTGGGAGGCAGAGGTAGGAGGATTGCTGTAAATTTGAGGCCAGCCTGAGACTACATAGTGACTTCCATGTCAGACTGGGCTATAGTGAGACCCTACCCCCCCCCCCGAAAAAAAAAGGCAAAAAGTAATTGCCAAAGGCTGAAGAGATGTCTCAGAGGTTAAGGCACTTGCCTACAAAACCTAAAGACCTGAGTTCGATTCCCCAGTATACACATAAAGCCAGATGCACAAAGTGGTATAGGCATCTGGAGTTCATTTGCAATGGCTGGAGGCTCTGGCGCACCCATTCTCTCTATCTCTGTCTCTCTCTGCTGTCAAATAAATATTTTTTTTTACAAAAGCAATTGTCAAACAATGACACTGTCAAGGATTATTCTTTGTACTCAAAACACCTTTCCTTCCTCTATAGAATAGTAATGTATGTATGATATTTTCCATTTTCAGCACTGAATTTATGTAATTTATGTAATTTTCATTACAAAAAATAGATATTTGAAGCCGGGCGTGGTGGCGCACGCCTTTAATCCCAGCACTCTGGAGGCAGAGGTAGGAGGATCGCCATGAGTTCAAGGCCACTCTGAGACTACAGAGTGAATTCCAGGTCAGCCTGGACTAGAGCGAGACCCTACCTCAAAAAAAAATAGATATTTGAATCAAATTTTTGTTGATTGGTAAAATTTAGTATCTACCAGACATGGTGATGCACACCTTTAATGCCAGCACTCAGGAGGCAGAGGTAGGAGGATAACTGTGAGTTGGAGGCCACCCTGAGACTACATAGTGAATTCCAGGTCAGCCTGGGTTAGAAGGAGACCCTACCTCAAAAAAAGAAAGAAAGAAAGAAAGAAAGAAAGAAAGAAAGAAAGAAAGAAAGAAAGAAAGAAAGAAAGAAAGAAAGAAATTCGTATCTATTCATGGCAGTTCACCATGAAGAGGAAGAAGCCGTATCAGGAGTCTGAAGGGCACTCTGTACTCATTTGCTGCACTTTACCCACAAGATATGCACTGCTTATGGCCTGAGCCCTGGTGGGGGACAGTCAACATATGGTGAGTGGGAGCCCTCACCAGTGACGGAGTTCGTACAGGCCCATGACATAGGGTATGACCCTTGGGCCTGGCTGGATCTCTAGCCTTTGTATCCTCATCTCCTACAGCCAAATGAGGAGGCCCATGGTCATGTCACATGTCACCTGCCAGGAATCCAGAAATATCTTGCACTGTTTTTTTTTGTATGTTTGTTTTTGGGGTAGGGTCTCACTCTAGTCCAGGCTGACCTGGAATTCACTATGTAGTCTCAGAGTGGCCTTGAACTCAGGGCAATCCTCCTGTGTGCTAGGATTAAAGGCCTGTGCCACCATGCCCCATCCCCTTCAATTCTTAAAATTTGGTTCTAATAAGTAAGTGATGAAGCAATACATCCAACTCTACTAATACAAATCAAACTGGTTTAAGTCCATACTTCAAAAAAAAAAATCATACATGAAATCCGTAAACTGTTCTTTATACCGAAAGTAAGAAGAAGAAAAAAAAAAAGATATTTTAATCTGATTACTTCATTCTGTAGTTTTGCGTTTGTTTGCTTGGTGTCCTCCAAGGAGGCCAATGTTTCAGTCTTCTCTTTGGTCATCTGTTCCATGATCTGCACGGCATCCTCTGCAGTCTGAGCAGCCTAAGTATAAGAAGTCATAGTGAGGAAGGGAGGAGGATGCCCTCCCCTGCTCCCAAGCTCAGACAGCACTCAGGGTCTGTGTGGCTAGTGGACAAGAGGACAGGGTTCATGAACTCAGCCCTAAAGCAAACGAACTCAATTGTGAAACAGAGTTAGGGACCCTGCAATTTCCTTATTCTCATACCTAAGCCTACAGCTAAATTCCAGCTCTATAAGCAAGCTTTCATCACTGTGACTTATACTTGACAGACTGTTTAGTTATGATAATGATAAACATCCTCAATGTCTCTTAATCACATTGACTGTTCCGGATTTAAAATATTGTTCTGGCTATTTCAAATTTAGTGCTTTTGAAATTTAGGTTGGGATTTTTCACATTCAAAATATAAATTATTTGGGCAAGTATAAAGCTCAAGAGTTTCATGAGAGGCATTTAATGGAAAAGTTTATGAGGGAAACTGAGCAATGAATGTAACTGAGGCTGTGAATAAAAAAAACATACAAATGGACATAAATTCTTAGTTGCTAAGTAGCAGAAATAATCACAAAAATATTTCAGGTATTTTCTCATAATTTCATGTGGTGTGTGCTCATAAGAATTTTGTTATTCACATCCTGCTACCAGCCATGGGGAGTTCAGCGGGATCTTCCAACTCCCAGTGGACAAACTCAAATAGGAGACACTGTATTTCAATAGTGCTCATTTACTACTGCTCTAATGCCTTAGCTTTTTACAGTTAACAAAGATTCTCCTTAAGTTGAAAAAGTCTTTTTTTATTCACAAATTGCAATTTTTTTTCTGAAGGGGAGAGACTATGGCAATTGACATTTAGAAAAGAATCACCCTTCAGGCTGCAATGAACAGCTACGGACACACACAACTGCTCAGACAGAGGGGAGTGGATTTCTCTAAGTTGCAGTGAAGAAAAATCACCTAAGCCACTAACGTTAGTGCAGAGTTAGTAAGTGTCTGGGTGCTCAATACTTGAATCTCTCACGTTACCGTAAACGAATGAAGAGTCTCAAGCTCTCTAATCTTAAGGGTAAGCTTGCTCTTGTCTTTCCTCAAAGTACGGTTTTCACTTTGGGATTCTAGGAGGTTGGCTGAAATGTGGCTGTTGGTTTTAGCCAACTGGCTAATCTCTTTCTGGAGGATGAAGTAGCTATCTTCCAGCTTCTCTTTCTCCTTCAGGAGCTCATCTCTTCTCAGAATTATTTCTCGTTTCTCGGACTGGAGGTCCTTGTTTTCCTGAAGCAACTGGGTCCTCTCAGCCACAGCCACTTCGTGGTTCAGGCGGAGGTCATCCAGGATCTTGGTGAGACAGCTGTGCAACTCCTGCAATTCCAATTTGGACTTGGAAAGAGTAGCAAAATCACTTTTGAGAGTGTCTATGTTGGCAGCAAGCTGAGCCGTTTCCGCACTCAAGAGCTCCTTTTCCTTAATGATTTCCACCACTTTTTGCTCTGACTTGGTCTTCTCTTGGATTAGCGTAAAATTCTCAGACTGGAGTTGCTCCTTGCACACTCTTAACCCCTCCACCTCCTGCTCCAAGACTACCACTCTCCCATGAAGTTTACTGTTTTCGTAGACAGATGATTCGCTTTCCTTTGCTCTGGCTTCTTTCTCCAGGATCAAGGATTGTTGTATCTGGTGAATCTCCTCATTGAGTTTCTGACACTCTTCTTGCAGGTTCAAGCCATCCCTCAGCAAAATGTTCTTTTCACAACAGCACGTCTTGAGCTCTGCATTCAGGTTCTCCTTGGCTTGAATCATGCTGGTGTGTTCCTTTTCAAGGCTCTTTTTGGCACTCTGCGCCTCTTTCAGCATCAGGGAGAGGTCACACTTGCTGCTCGCTAGCTCTTGGTTTTCCTTTTGGCTCTCTTGAAGCTCTTTCTTCAGTGCATCAATGTCACCCAGCAGCTGCATCTTCTCCTGCACGATGATTCTCCTGGTCGCAGCTTCTTGGTCATACTTCCTTTTAAGATCTCCTATGGCTCTGCTTGAACTTTCTCTCTCTGCAAGTAAATCTCCATTTTGCATTTCCAGTGCTGATTTTTCTTTCAAGAGATTCTCCTGCTGCTTTTTAAACCTGGTAATTTTCTGACAGGCCACCTCCTTCTCAGAAGTCAGCTGTGTGATCCTCTCATTGAGGCTGATCTCGACTCGGGTGGCCTCTTCCAGGTGCTTGCTGAGTTTTTCAGTGATCATTCGGTTTTCATTTACAAGCTCCTCTTTCTCAGCCACAAGTCTCCTCTCAGAGTCAGCCAGGCTCTCTTTCTCGTGAAGAAGCTGGATGCACTCGGAGTCTGTGATGGCCCGGCTGGCTTTAATCTCCTCCAGGAGCTTCGTAAGGCTTGCATTGGTGGCCTGAAGCTGCCTCATCTCGAGCTCAGCTGTCCTCCGTGCCTTGCTGGCACTGTCCAGCTGCGTGCGCAGTGTGCCAACTTCTGTGCTGAGCAGCTGCTTGACCTTAAGGGCAGCCTCCAGGCTGGCACTGAGCTTGTCCTGGCCCTGACGCAGTGTGTCCTTCTCAAACTGCAGGTCTCTGTTGCTCTGGAGAAGGCTCTCTCGTTCCGCCTTCAGGGTCAGGCACATGTTGTCCAGGCTCAGCTGCTTCTCGGCTGCTGAATGCTTCTCAGTTGTGAGCTCCTCAATCTCCTGCACCAAGGCTTTCTGGTCCTTGACCAGCTCCTCATAGGCGCTCTTGAGTTTCTGAATGACGTCATCCTTGTCATTTGCCAAGACGAGGTTTTCGGCGGTGAGTTTCTTGATCTGATCCTCCAGGTGATCCTTCTCTGCCCGAGCCTTCTCGGACATGGCCATCAGAGTGTGCTTGCAGACACGAAGCTCCTCGATCAGCACCTGCATGCTTGCCTTGGAGGTTTCCAAGGAGTCCTTTTCCATGTGTATCTTCAAAAGCTCTTCCTGGGCGATATTGATTTCTGTAAGCAGTTTCTCTCTCTCAACAGCCAAAGCTTCCTTATCAACATGTTCCTGCTGATAAAGCTTTTCAGCATCTCGCTTTTCTTCTAAGACTTTCTCCTTCTCTAGATTGAGAGTCTCATTTAATGACCATAGTTTATGGTGGTCTTCCTGAAGCAACGTTATTTTGGCCTCCAATTCTACAAGCTTGGATAAAAGCGAACCTTTCTCTAACTTTAAAGCATTCCCCTCCTGCGCAAGAAGCTGCTTCTCTGATTTCAGACCCCTCAGCTCTTCTGACATTAGTTCAATTTCTTTTTTGGCTGATGTTAACAAATAAGTTAGCGACTACAGAAACAAAAGATGGAAAGAATGGAAACAAATGAAATCAAGCAGACAAACACAAGCCCAAATAACTTAACACGGCCTAAGTTGTGAAAGTGCAAAACTTCCCATGATAAGTCTCACAGAAGCTATGTGAACCTCAAGGGGTAAGAGGATTGACTTGGCAGAGTAAATATTAACTTGTTTTATCTTTCAAACAACTTATAAAATTATTCCTGAAAACTCCCTACAAGATGAAAAAAAAAGGTGCCCGATCAAACATTAGGGCGAAATGTCCTCTGTCATCATTCAAATTATCCAATTATTTCTACCTCAGAAAAAATTCCTAGAAGAATTTTTAAAAGTACAAGTCACAGGGTAGGGTCCATGTAGCTCAGTGGTGGAACAAAGTCCTATGGCTTAATCACCAATACCCTCCCTACACTTACCACCAAAATCAAAGAACTATGAAATGTGAGAATATTTTAATGAAAAGAGGGAAAAAAAATATGTCCATTTTTTTAGGACCTTACTTGGTAAAAATCAGTCCCTGATTTGAGAGTGATGCAATCCCAGTATCAGAGGGGGGGAGGAGAGACAGATAACTTAAATGCAAACTAACTTCTAGGCCTTGGTGCCTAACACCAGGGCCACCACCTTGTGGTGGGTCTGGCTTATGTGGGACCTGGGGAATTGAAACCAGGGCCTTAGGCATTAGAGGCAAGTGCCTTAACCGCTAAGCCATCTCCCCAGCCCTAAAATGAAATTTTTAAATGTACTGATTTATAAGATAATTTGATCCAGAATCTATACTGACACTACCAAGAATTTTCTTTTCTTTCTTTTTTCTTTTTTTTTTTAATATTTTTTATTTATTTGAGAGAGAGAGAGAGAGAGAGAGAAAGAGACAGAGAGAGACAGAGAGAGGCAGACAGAGAATATGGGCGCACCAGGGCCTCCAAGCCACTGCAAATGAACTCCAGACAAATGTGCCCTCTTGTGCATCTGGCTGTATATGGGCACTGGGGAACCGAACTCTGGTCTTTCTGCATTGCAGGCAAATGCCTTAGCCACTAAGCCATCTCTTCAGTCCTTTCTTTTTTCTTTTTAAATTTTTTCAAGTTACTGTCTCACTCTTGTCCAGGCTGACCTGGAACTCACTCTGTAATTCTAGGCTGGCCTAAAACTCACAACTACCTTTCTACCTCTAGGATTAAGGTGTGTGCCACTAAGCCTGGCAAATTTTCTTTTTTAAATATTTAATTAATTTATTTGAGAAATATAGAGAGAGTGAGTATGGGAGTTCCAGGGTCTCCTGCCACTGCAAATGAATCCCAGATGTATGTGCTATTTTGTGTATCCTGTTTTCTGTGATGAAATAAATGTTTGTATCCATGCTATTTAACATGATGGACATGTGACCACTGAGACATTGAAATGTTGAGGAATTGCATTTGCAACTTTGCTAAAATGTAACTAAGTTAAGCGTCTAGCTAGTGTCTAGCTGGTGGCTCTTGTACTGGATACCAGGCCATCAGCTCCTAAGCCAGGGACTACAGAGGTGTCACTTCCTGAAATGGTGTATAAAAGTTATTGAGTATTGGCATACGCCTTTAATCCCAGCACTCAGGAGGCAAAGTAAATATTCAGAATGGCTATGAGTTCGAGGCCACCCTGAGACTACAGAGTTCCAGGTCAGCCTGGGCTAAACTGAGAACCTAGCTACAAAAAATAAATAAATAAGCCAGGCGTGGTGGTGCATGCCTTTAATCCCAGCACTCAGGAGGCAGAGGTAGGATTGCCGTGAATTCAAGGCCATCCTGAGACTACATAGTGAATTCCAGGTCAGCCTGGACTAGAGCAAGACCCTACCTCGAAAAACCAAAATAAATAAATAAATAAATGCTTAAAACAAGTATTTATTATTTTTGAGCAATAAAAAGTCAAATTGAAAATAAAAGTCAAATTGTAGTAGCAAGATAAACTGTTAAGCCACTATAAACATAGAATTTGTTGAGGTACAGATATACTTTTGACACCACAAACTGAAACTCAATATATCAAGTTCTACTCTAGTCAACCAATATTATCCTGGTACACTTGGCTTCCTTATGAATAAGCTCACAGCGCCTTCCTCTGTATAAACAGCCCTGTCCAGAGTCGGCGCTTGTAGGTCTTCCTACAAGGGCTCTATTCATCAAGGAAGCTTCCTCCAGCTCCTCCTCACTTGTTTCCTGGGCCCCTGCCTCTTGCTTCTCAGCAGCTGCTCACTTTGGCAGCAAGCTCAGCCAAGATCAGAGGCTTTCTCATACCAGAGTCTACTGCAAGCAAGCGGACAGGGCTCGGCCAAAGGAGAGGCTGTGGCAGCTGAGGACAAGCGGCCCAAGGGGTGGTGATGGCTACAGTACACTGAGGGGAAAGACCTGTAGCCATCACCCTCCCTTACAAGGAAGAGCAAGACTATCTGGTACAAAATGCTCAAAGCCAAGGGAAGTTTTCCACCTTGCCATGCGTGCAGAGGTTGACGTGCCACACTCGCTACTGCTTTCAAGCTTTCTTGTAGCCTTGGCGAGGAAGTTGGGCAAAGTGCAACCATCTCTCCCCCCCAGCACGTACTTTGGCTTTGTCGGCCTGTGTTTTCAGTTCCTCCATCTCCTGCATCAAGTCTCTGTTCTCTTCCTGGGCAGCCTTCAGCTTCTCCTCTGTGTCCACCAGCATCTTCTGGAGGCTCTGCAAGGTCTCCTCGTGCTTGGTTTTTGTCTCTGAGCTGGCTCTTTCATACCTAGCTTTCAGGTCCTGGCACTGATTGTGGCTCGTTTCCATTTTCTTTTCCTGAAGAATCCCCCGAAGGCAGAAGTCAGTCATCTGTCTCTATATGTCCCGCCCACCCTGACAGCAAACAATCCTCTTTACTGTCCTTACCAGGTCCAACAATTTCCCCTCCAATTCCTTCTTTTCCTCCTCATGCTTTTTAGCTGCTTCTCGCTGGCTCTGTTCAGCTTTAAGAGTTACTTCCCCAATACTCTTCTGCAGAAAACTTGTATTTTCATTAGCTTTTGTAAGTTTTTGCTGTAACTCTTCTACACATCTAGAATAAATTTCCATATAAAGTGTTAGATTTTTCATGCTTTAAATTGAAGCATTAAATTAGAAATACACTAACAAACCAAGCGTGGTGGCACACGCCTTTAATCCCAGCACTCGGGAGGCAGAGGTAGGAGGATCACCATGAGTTCAAGGCCACCCTGAGACTACATACATAGTGAATTCCAGGTCAGCCTGGACTAGAGCGAGACCCTACCTCAAAACCCCCCCCAAAAAAGAAATGTACTAACAATTATATCAATTATAATAAATTTTGTGTTAATTGTAACAAACTTCACTGAAGAATAATTTTTATTGAAAACTTTACTGTAAGATCATGTTCCATTCCATTGTCCTCTACTGACCCCTCTCCCACTTCCCATCCACTGAGGACCCTCCTCTTTCAAGGTAGTCCTTCCTCTGTTTTTCCCCCTCTTCCATCCTCCGTGTCAAATGTTGATGGGCTCAGAATAGTGCAGCTCGTGTGGAGGTATCCATAGCCAGTGTGGGGTTATGAATGCACCAGTGTGTTCATGTAGGAGGACAGTGCCCGAAAGTATGCCTTCACACTCTTGGGTCTTACATGCTTTCTGTCCTCATTCCGTAGAACAATTTTAGTAACTTTGATAGTCATAAATAGAGTAACAAATACTAAACTGTGATCCTTCTATGCTAGTAGAGAAATAGAGAAACATGAGTTAAGGGCTGGGGTGGTAGCTCAGTGGATAAGGTACTTGTCATTCAAGCCTGAGTGCACAAATTCAATCCTTCTAAACTCCATATAAACAGCCAGAGCTATGGAAGGCTTCTGTAATCCCAGTATGAGGCAGAAACAAGAGAATTTCCCAGAATTCCACAAGGAATGCAGCAAAGAACAATAGCAGAGTGAGATCCAGAGAAAGGAATGCTTGTTGCCTCAAGTGAGGTGGAAAGGTAAAGTTTTCCTCTGACCTCCACACACGTACCGTGGTGTGCCTGGCTCTCACATGCATGCATGCACACGCACGCTCAAGCGCGCGCACACACACACACACACACACACACACACACACACACACGCAAGAAATATGAATGACCGGGCATAAGGGTATATGCCTTTAATGCCAGCACTCGGGAGGCGGAGGTAGAAGGATTGCAGGACTGCTATGAGTTTGAGGCCAGCCTGGGACTACAGAGTGGGTGGGCTAGAGAGAGACCCTACCTCGAAAAAACAACAAAAAAGAAATATGAGTTAAGAATAACTACATTAAAGGAAATGAGTTTCAAAATTTCAGCAGACTAGATTACTAAAAAGTCATTCAAGTGCCACTTGAGAGAAACATTACAAAAATTATATAGCTTAAAATTCTTGCTTAAAAGAAGACCATGGTTCAACAAAGATATATATAAAAGTATGGAATGTCAACCTAGAAAATAGGCTAATGAAAAAGAGCCAGCAAGCACAGAAGGGAAGTGTGTGGGACAGTGCCGGGTTGTATCTCTAAAACACCTCCAAGGCTGGAGTTCATTGGAAGCCCTGTGTTGGTATTGCTTAAGGAGGGCCCGGAGGACAAAGGGTTAAGAGGGTGTTGAAGAATGAGGTCAGAAACCCCGGTTGCTAACCCAGTAGACGTTTCCCTATCTCCACCCTCAACTCTGAGACTCCCAACCCCCAAAAAAGCATGTCACACAGACCCAGGTTCGCACCCAGCTGTGCCTAGAAGGTGGCAGTTCCTCTGCCCCCACCATCTGATACGTGCCCAAGCTCTCGTCCACATGCAAAGCAGGTATTCACAGGTTGCTGATTTCTGCCAATCCTGCCCGTTTCTTTCTCTCCCTCCTCCTCAATTTCTATTTAACCCACAATACTGCTACAATAAAATGGGATTACTTGTCATGAAATTATTTGCCATGGCTTTTCCTCCAGGTCTATGCCCGTTATTCTCTCTGGAGAGATGAACACACACAGAGCTTTAACACTTCCGTGGGCTCTCAGGCCAACGGGCATGCCTCC
>PVHP010049793.1:0-12036 GCA_004024765.1 Zapus hudsonius
TGTTAATGATGGTGATATCTTCCTGCTGGATTATTCCTTTGATGAGTAAGAAGTGACCTTCCTTATCCTTTTTAATTGATTTTGGTGTAAAGTCTATTTTGTCAGAGATTAATGTAGCCACACCTGCTTTCTTTTTATTTCCACATGCCTGATAAACTGTTTTCTATCCTTTTACTCTAAGGAGGTTTCTCTCTTTTATACGTAAGGTGTATTTCCTGAAGGCAGCAGATGGAGTGGTCCATTTTTCTGATCCACCCTGCAAGTCTGTGTCTTTTTATAGGGGAGTTAAGTCCATTAATATTCAGTGATATAACTGTGAGGTTTGCTTTAAGCCCTGCCATGATGAAGGGGTAATAGCGGTTGTTGTCTCTGCTGCTGTTATTAGCGCACTGACTGCAATTTTTGTGTCTGGTCTCTGGTACTCTTCTGAGGTAGATTTCTTGTTTCTTCTGTGTTGGTTATCTCTTGCAGGATCTTCTGAAATTTTGGCTTTGTGTTCAAGTAGTTGTAGAGCTGGTTTACTTCATGGAACATTTTCACTTCTCCATCAATCATGAGGGATTGCTTTGCTGGGTAGAGTAGTTTAGGTTGAAAGCCATACTTCTTTAGTCCCTGAAAAGCATTATTCCAAGCCCATCTGGCTTTCATGGTTTCTAATGAGAAGACTGAGGTGAGTCTGATGGCTTTTCCTCTGTAAGTTACGGTTTGCTTTCCTCTAGCAGCTTTGAGTATTTTCTCTTTGCTTTCTATGTTAGGCATCTTAATTAAAATGTGTCTTGGAGAGTTCTTCTTCATGTACTGTCTGTTTGGAGTCCTCTGGGCCCCTTGAAAGTTGAGTGGGCTTTCTCTTGTTAGATACGGAAAGTTTTCTTGAAAAATTCTGTTGAAGATATTTCCTATGCCCTTAGCCTGAGCTTCTTCTCCCTCTGGGATCCCCATGATTCTAATATTGGTCCTCTTTATTGTATCCCATAGGTCCCTCAAGGTACCTCTTGAATTTATTGAAACGTATGACATCCTTATTAATTTCTTCTGATTTGTCTTCTACTTCTGAAAGTCTGTACTCCAAATTATCAACTCTGGGACTGATTAATTCAAGGGAGGTTTTTAACTTCTCCTTTTCATTATTGGTTTTTGCTATAATTTTGTTTATAGACAAATTTATAGACAAAAAAATACTTTGGTGAGATTTAATTCCCAATCTAATTTTGTTTTTGCTTGGAATTCCTGATAATCATTTTTAATTTTTTTTATGTCCTCATCAAATTTAATCATTTGGTTGTCTAGCTCCTCTCTTAGTTGATTAATCTTCAATTCACTTAATGTATTTCTGAATTCATTCATATTTCTCTCCATTAAATTCATTCTGGAGACTATGTTTGAGTTAGATAACTTCATTTCATTCATGTCTTTTCTCATAATTTCCATATCAGCCATTAGCTGCTTCATATTTTCATTGCAGTTGCGGTCAGGAGTCATATTGTCTCTCTTTGCGATTGTGTATGTGTTACTTCTGTTTCTTTACCACTCTCCTGTTTCATAAAGGGACTAGGGGCCCTGGATTGGGGAGTTCCGTCTTTGATTTCTGTGGGTTTTTTCCTTTGATTTCTTCCCATGTCTAGGTAGGGGAGTGTGACTCAGGCACCCTGGGGAGTGCTTTTCAGCCTGCTTTGCTACCAATGGGAAGATCACCAGGTTTGATCTTAAACGAAGGTCTTTCCTATTGGGGAGTTCTGTGCCCATTGAGGCTTAGATTTTTACCTGACTGGATCACCCTGCTCCCAGATGGTATGCTGGAAAAGAAACACAGTCCCAGCACTCCAACTTTAGGGCCCAGTGTTCTCCCACCTGACTGTGCCCTCCTATCTGGTGCCCGCCGGAGCCGCCTTTGCCCTCCCAGCACTGGCAGAGGTTCCCTGGTGCCTGAGGCTTGGCTCCGCCCAGCAGCTGCCTTCAGGTGCGTACTCCGGGAACCGCACTAGTTCAGTTTGCCCGTGGAGCTTGATTGCCTATGTATGTTGGGGGGGGGTCTCAGGGAGAAGTGTGCCCAAGAATCATCGCTGGAGGGTCAGTGGTGTGTGGTCCTCAGTGCCCGCTGAAGCCACCTTTGCCCTCCCAGCCCTGGCAGAGGTTCCCTGGTGCCTGAGGCCTAGGTCCGCATCCAGGCAGCTATGGTCCAGAGTGCCTTCCTGGAATCTCGCTAGTTCAGTTTGCCCGAGATTCTGCCTGTGTATTTGGGGGGGGGATGTCTCAGGGAGAAGTGCTCCCAAGAATCGCTGGAGGTTCAGTGGCGTGTGGTTCCTGGTGCCTGCCAAAGCCACCTATATCCTCCCAGCACTGGCAGAGGTTCCTAGGTGCCTGAGGCCTGGCCCCGCTGCCTGGCAGCTGTGGACCGGAATGAGCTCTGGAACCGCGCTAGTTCAGTTTGCCCGTGGAGCGCGATTCCCTGTGTATGTGGGGGGGGGGTCTCAGGGAGAAGTGCACCCAAGAATCGCTGGAAGGAGGATGGAGGAAGGGGGCCTTGGGAGGGAGAGATTCTCAGCCGGCAAGAGCTCTTGGGCAGCACCAGAGAGGAGACAATGTTGCCTGCAGGAGTGGGAGTGGGAGCTAGGAGTGGGGGAAGGCCGGCATTTTGTTCCTCTGCCGAGTAGAATACAGCTGGGGAGACTTGACCCCCTGGGTAGAGTGGAGTTGGGGAGATGGTAGATTTGGGTTCAGGGCCAGCTGGGGTCCCGGGTTTGGATTCCAGCTGAAGAATCAAACCTTTTTGATGAGAGTCCTGGCGAGGCTGCTACTAGTCTGCCATGATGCTCCGCCCCAGATCCAATATTCATTTTCTACAGAGTATGTTAAATAATAAAACAACAAGCTGCCAGGGGAAAGTGGTCAACAATAGTTAGAATAAACATAGACCACTGATATGAAACACAGTCTGCCGCCATGGATAGGCTGAACACACTTCCTTTTGGGAGAGAACTGGGAACCAAGACATGAAGACTTATGCAATGGAGGCACCAAACCTACGGGAGGCAATCAACAGCTTTTGATTTGGCCAAGTAATACACTGAGTTTTGGGGAGCCCTTAACTGGTACCAGGGCATAATGCACTGGTAACCAAAATTTTGGGACCCCAGAGAGAAATGTACTTTACATGTGACTTACAAAGAGGCTACTAACAATAGAATCTAGCTAATACAGAAATGTGTATCTCAGTTAACCTATACTGATCTCACTCTCCAATGGAGATTCGTTTAGTATTTTTCAGAAGACAGTGAGAGAGCTGTGGTCTTTCTAACCCTACCAATAAGCCATAGGCTGATAGCTGGCATCCTGGCAAGAGATGAGCCACCCCAGACATACTGTGGAGGATTGACATGAAATCCCACGGAGAGTGGTGAGATAAGCAAGAGACCCATAACCACAGCCAATCAGTCAACCCAGGGGAAGCCAGCATGACAGGCACAAATGATTTTCAATGCAACCTAAAGCATTAGTACAGAGACCCCTGAGACCTCAACAATAAATCAGCCTTAATACTCACTCATCATAACTCAGGGAACTGACTGGGAGGGGGCAGAAAGATTGTAAGAGTCATGGTGCAGGAGAATATCCAGACACATTGCTCCCCTCAGTAACAACATACAAAGGGAGGTGGAACAGGGTTGACTCTTGGGCTATCCATAACCTCCTACCATATGGACTAACCCAATTTGCCCATGGAGGGGGACACTCAGCTGATTGGGAACAGGGAAAAGGGAAATCAGGGAACTGTGGATACCAACACATTATTTGCTCATTCTCTGTCTGTAAGTATGGATAATGAAGATTTTTTATACAAATAAAATTTAAAAAACAAATAATAATAAGCCAACTTCATCATTGCCAGTTAATTATGCAATAGGCAAGGGTTTCAGAAATTAATTTGCTAGATCAAATTAACAAGTGTGTATAGTTCATGTATACAGTCAGGTTGTTTTCATAAATCATCAGGTGGAGATGTACTCTTACCTACAAGAAAGGGTGTCTCCACTTAACTGGCAGTCTGTTCTTTCGACCAATTCATATTTGACAAATAAATGAAATCTACGTGGTTTAGTTCTTCTAATATTTGAAAGGGTAGATATATACTGGGGAGACTACTCAGTGGTAGAAGGGCTCTTGCTTGAAAATGCACATATATTGATTGACATTTATATATTTCTTTTTAGTGAGTTGTTGTTTCTTCACAATTTAAAAAAATATCAGAGTCCTAAGTTTGTGACAACTGACAAAGCAACACTAAGTGCATAATTTTCACTAATGATTAACCCTTTATATACTCTCTTCTAGTTATGGACAGGTGTATATAAAATGTTTCTATCAATATAAGATGTTGATTGTTCTTTTAATCTGTAATAAAAATTCTTACAGACGGTTGTCATGAGAATGCTGTACACACTGCTATATGGAGGAGAACATTAAGTCAAGAAGTGCTCATCTGTGCAATCGTGGCACTAAACCTATGAAGGTAATGAAAGGCTTACTGATTGGATAAGAGATCTGATTAGTGACATGGAACCCTTAACTGGAACTGGGACCCATGGCAAAATCATAAGGAGATTCTGTTTGTATTTTTCAGAAGGCAGTTAGAGAGCCGGCTTCAACCCAATCCCACCAAAAAGACATGGGATGATGGCTGACAACCTCGATGAAAATGAACCACCCCTGGCCTATCACGCAGAGCCCAAATGAAACATAAGAGAAAGTGATGAGATAAACAGGAGACCCATCACCACAGCACATCAGATAACCCATGAATGGTCAATAGACACTGACTCCAAAGATATCCAACACAACCCAAAGCAAGAGTCCAGAGACATTTAAGATCTCAAAAATAAAGCAGAGATAAATTCACCGATCATGACTAAGGGAACTGAGTGGAGGAGGGGGCAGAAAGAATGTAAGAGCTATGATGGGGGAGAATATCCAGAGTCCTTGACCCCCTCAGCAACAATACAAAAAGGGGGAAGGAAAAAGAAAACCTGGCTACCTGTGGCACAGTTCATAACACCCTAACCTATGGGAAGATCCAGTATGCCCACCGAGGGGGGACCCCATCACAAAATTTGCTCATATAATGTATATACTTTTTTCAAAATAAAGATATTTTAAAAATCCTGTGACATCAATAACTGTACACTGTTTATAGGCACTGTGGCAGAAGAAAGAATAGAATAGGAAAATAAATGCTCTAAGTGGAAAAATGTACCCACCACTTCTATTCACATTTTCTTGGCTAGATCTAGTCACCTGAATATCTTTTACTTTAGGTGAATGGAGAAATATAATTCTTTATGAATACAGAAGTAAATGAGAATCATAAATTGTTTAATAATATTAACTATTAAAATGCTTATCATTAAAAAATAATTCTTTGTTTTCAGCCTTTTCCTCTCTCTCAATTCCTGGAAAACTCTGATCATGTTAAATATGTCCATCATTGTTTTTCTTTTTCAAATCATAATTCAGTTAGATTTCTACAGCATATAATCTTTTCATTGATACTGACAAATTTTATTTTATTTTATTTTATTTGCTATTTTATTTATTCATTTTCAAGCAGAGAGAGAGAGAGAGAGAGAGAGAGAGAGAGAGAGAGAGAGAGAGAGAGAGAGAGAGAGAGAGAGAGAGAGAGAGAGAACACCAGGGCCACCACCTTGTGGGTCTGGTTTATGTGGGACCTGGGGAATTGAACCTGGGGCCTTAGGCACTGGAGGCAAGTGCCTTAACCGCTGAGCCATGTCTCCAGCCCTGACAAATTTTATTTAGTAATATACATTTCAGTTTTTTCATGTAATTTCATGGCTTAGGAAGTACTTTTAGTGCTGAATGTGTTTTCTCTATGTTTCATAGTTTATATATTTATTCTCCTGCTGAGTGAGATTTTAGTTTCTTTGAAGATTTGAGAATTAAGAATAAATGTAATATAAATATCTTTTTGTGGGATTTGAGTACAAAAAATTTCAACTTCTTTAGTGTTGCACATTTTTTACATTTTTTAAGTAACATAAGGCAAAACAAATCAAATTTGAAAGTGAATTTGAATAAGAAACATGATATAACATATTCCAAGGTTAAAATGAAAAAGCCAGTACTTAAAGAGGGCATCTAGCTTAAAAATCTCCTTTGTAATCTAAATAGAGTAAAAGAAAAATTGACTAAAATATTATGCTCACATTTAGTATCTCTTTGTCATTTTAGAAACATCTTATGTGCTTTGAATCTTCTCTTTCAAATGTTTTACTGTTAATATTTTTGTTAAATCATTTAATTATTTTGGGAATATATTATACATTATTTTTTTGGTACACAATTACTTTTCTATATTTTTTTCTTTTTTCTTTATTTATTTTTTTAATTTTTTTTCTTTATTGTCCATAATGAGTTACATTGTTTAGTGGGCCAACCATGAGTTGTTATGCCCAATTCCACGTTACCCCACTTCCCCATCCCAGTCAGCTGGATATCCTACTCCGTGGGCCGTCTGTATCAGTCTTTGTGGTAGGGGACCATGGATAGCCCAGTCTACAGCCGGGTTCTCATGACCCAAGTGTGTTGATACTGAGGGTTGCCAGGTCTCTGCTATTCTCCCCCACCAAGGCTCTCACAATCTTTCCGCCCCCTCTTCCGCTCAGTTCCCTGAGTTGTGGTGGGTGAGTATTGAGACTGCTTTAGTGTTGTGAGCTTAGGGGTTTTTGTGACGAGATTCGTTGGTTTCTGTCTCACAGGCTTATCCTATGTTGATTGAGTGGCTATGGCTGTGGGTCCCTTGTTCATCCAATCATTCTCTGTGGGGTTTCATATGGATCCTCCCCCGTATGACTGTGGTGGCTCATCTCATGCCAGGATCTCAACTTTCTGCCTGCGGTCAGTTGGTAGGGTTATATGGGCCACAGCTCCCTCGCTGTTTCCTGACTGTGCCCTCCTGTCAGTGGCTCGTGGTCCCTGGTGCCCACTGAAGCCGCCTATGTCCTCCCAGCACTGGCAGAGGTTCCCAGGTGCCTGAGGTCTGGCCCCGCCTGGCAGCTGCGGTCCAGAATGGGCTCAGGAGCTGAGCTAGTTCAGTTTGCCTGAGGAGTGTGTCTGCCAGCAAGGACTCGGGAAGCACTGGAGAGGAGACAATGACGCTGGAGGGAGCTAGGGGTAGGGGAAGGGCCGCGCTCTGTTCTTCTGCGGAGCAGAAAGCAGCTGGGGAGTCCTGACCCCCCGGCTAGTGCGGAGTTGGGGAGACGGTAGGTTTGGGTTCAGGGCCAGCTGGGGTCCCGGGTTTGGATCCCAGCTGAAGAATCAAACCTTTTCGACGAGTGTCCTGGCAAGGCTGTTACTTGTCCGCCATCATGCTCCGCCCCCTATATATTATTTTTTATAATAAACTTTAATATAGCTTAACCCAAACTATATAAATTAATGTTATAGTTTGAAAATAAACACTAAAATATAAAAAAGATGATATTTCTGTTAATTAAAAGCATATACTACATTTGGGAGAAAAACAAAGACCAGAAGAAGTTCATTTACACTCTTTTCTAATGCACTCTACGTATATAATGAAATTTCTCTTTTCATTTACTACTGTCATGTAAGAAATTTTAACCCTTGTTAGTAGCACTTTGGAGCATTAGTTTATTTACATTATGACAAGATGGAATTTGACTTAGCTGAAAGGAAAAACAACATATCAAAATTTAGGAAAAAACGGTCTGACTTCAAGCAGATCTTACTAAGGGAACACTCAAAAGAACAGAGAATCGAACTCCGCTTATTCTCCCTCATATGTGGTTCTTAACCAGGATAACCATAAACTCTAGGTAGACTAGTATAAAGAAGTGAGAGGTTATGAATGAGGGGTAAGGGATGGGGGAGGGGAATGGTTTAAGCATGAGGCTAAAACAAATTAGGTTCAAAAACATAAAATCCTCACGAGCATAATGTAACCTATAGAGCAAGTAGTGGGCATCAACTGGCAAGAGGGGCCATGAGTAGTAGGGGAGAGAGTCTAAGCTTGTGAATGACTGATTAGTCTGACAACCCCTGGTCCCAGCCACGGGTTCCTTCCCTCACTGAGCTGTTGACCAAAGTGACCCATGACACTCCAAAAACAAGACAGAATTCTGTCAAAGCTTGTGAATGCCCTCCCCAGGCCTAGGGCAAAACCGTGTTGCTGAAGAAACCACAGAATGCCATCAATCAGCATCGAGACACCCTTCATGGTCTGGAGTGGTAACCAGCCCCCAGATGGCAGTTAGTGCAGTGCTGGAAGGCACTACACAAGCTGCCAAGGGAAGCTGATCAACGACAGCTGGAGTAAACAGACCACTGGCATGAAACACACTCTGCAGCCATGAGTAGGCTGACCCCACCTCCTACTGGGCTCCCAAGAAAAGATACACTATGAGAGCGATTGACGGGGAGGCTACTCAAAATAGGATCTAGGTAATCCAGAATTGTGTATATTTGTTAACCTACACTGATCTCACTCTCCTATGGAGATTGTGTTTGTATTTTTCAGCATGCAGCAAGAGAGCTGTGGCCCATATAACCGTACCAACCGACCGCAGGCAGATAGCTGAGATCCTGGCAAGAGATGAGCAACCACAGTCATATCGTGGAGGATCCATATGGAACCCTGCAGAGAATGACGGGATGAACAAGGTACCCACAGCCACAGACATTCAATCAACACAGGAGAAGCCAGTGAGACAGAAACCAATGATTCTCGACACAAAAACCCCTAAGTTCACAACATTAAAGTACCCTTAATACTCACCCACCACGACTCAGGGAACTGAGCAGAAGAGGGGGCGGAAATATTGTGAGAGCCGTGGTGGGGGAGACTATCCAGAGTCATGGCACCCCTCAGTAACAACACACTTGGGCCAGGAGAACCAAGCTGAGTACTAGGCTATCCATGGTCCCCTGCTACAAGGACTGATCCAGACGGCCCACGGAGGAGGAGGATATCCAGCTGATTGGGGATGGGGAGGGGAGCTTTGGGGAATTGGGGATAACAACTCATTGTTGTCCCACTAAATAATGTAACTCATTATGGACAATAAAATTTTAAAAAAAGAAAAGAAAATGATTAATTAGTACTAAGAGTTTAAAAATCACATTTTTATACCTTTTGGTAAATAAAGAAAAACACTAATTGAAAATTGATGCAGAAAGTATAAATTGCAGAACTCTGCTGAAATATAACTTGTAGACTTGAAAATATTTTTTAAAAAATTAATGAATAGGGAGACAGATTAGCTCCTTTGGACTACAACATCAACACGTTTTCTAAGAACTAGGTGCTGGGGATCATAATCAACTAGCTTGAGCCATACACAGTGGCTACTTATTTCTGACAGGCATGTTTTATCTGTAAGCCATGACATCGATTGAGATGGGAGAGCTAAAAATAGTCTATAGACAGAAGTATCAAGCTTCATCTTTCTCCCTCTGGAGGAATCTCCTTTACTGTAGTTATGACAGATGTTCCTATAACTGCTGCTTAGTATTCAGCAGGATGAGAAAACCTTGCTTTATATTACCTGTTTGCCATTCACACAGATAACGTTTGAATTCATTTGATTGTTGAGGGCTAAGTGTATACAAAATAGATATTAAAATGTGAAACTATGGCAACAGATTGCATAAGACTGAATATTGCTTTGAAGCACTTCTCTTTGCTTTTCCCTTTCACAATAAGTGCAACACCCAGAACCTCCCATCCAGTGAGTAATTTGTGTTCATGCACAGATTGATAGAATGAGAGCTAAGGAAGGACAATTTAGAGTGATGTCAGGAGCAAGCACAGTGAAGGCCTATCTGTCTTTGAAGTGAAAGGACAGGAGAAATTCCTATTTACCATCTCATGTATATGTATGACAGGGTGTACATACAGTTAAAATTATGGCATGTACATCTTGTGCTTGCATAGACCATCCAAAGTTATATATATATAGCACTCTATCTATCATTCACAGTAAGGACCCACCAAATATCCATCCCTTGTCAAGGGGACTTCCCATAACAAAATTCACACAAAGAACCAGAAAATAGAATTCAGGCACTTGAGTCAAGTTTTCTGGAGTCCATTACTGCCCCGTAGAGTGTATTCTTGGTTTTATTCTCACTGCTAACAAATCTGTGCTTTCACTACTACTTCCCTGAGTCTCTTACAATTCAATATTCAAGACACAAAGAATCTCCATACTGAATTGGTATCTCAGGATATTGAAAGATGTTTTCTGGTAACACAACTATCTTAGATTTGGAATAAATTGTTTCTACTGTGTGTGCCTAAGTTTATGTATGTATGTGTAAAATGGAGATACTCTTGATTTTTAATTTCTTAAATTTAATGGGAACTATTTAATATTGTTATAGTATATGTGACATTCCTCTGATTACAGACTTTAAATTTAACATACATTAGATAAATATTCAAGAGTGTAAACAAGCATAGAGAATAGAAATGACAAGACCTAGTATTTCATAGTGACAATGTCAGTACCAATCTAGATATCTTTGAATACTAGAAAGATCTTTCTCATTTTGAGCCTAAATTAATTTCTATCATTTTACTTAGTTCTATTTTCCACAGATATTGGAAATTCAGATGTTACATATTTCCATGTTTGTATCAAGTGTTATATTTTTATATTTTCTTCATTATTTTCAAGGGGAGATAGAGGGAAAGAAGGAAAGAGAGAGAGAGAGAGAGAGAGAGAGAGAGAGAGAGAGAGAGAGAGCGCATCAGGGCCTCTAGCCACTGAAAAGGAACTCCAGACACACATGCCATTTTGTGCATGTGGCTTTAAGTGGGTAGTGGTGAATCTGTGGAATCAAACCTGGGTCGTTTGGTTTTATAGGCAAACACTTTAAAAGTTGATCCATCTCGCCAGTTCCAAATGTAACATTTTGAAATAAAATAATGAAAACTAAAGAATGTGTCGTTTCAGTAATGAATAGTCTCTAGAAAAAGAAACATCATAAATGTTCAATGGAACATACTTTCGGTTAAATGAAAAACTGCATGCATGTGTGCAAGGCTACCCTGTAATATCAGGGTAGAAGGCGAGTTGCAAACAGAAATGTAAGCATGTCAAGAACAAAACTCTTTTACAATTAAAATATCAATTTCAGCCTGCCATACTGGCACAAGCCTTTAATCCCATCATTCAGAGTTCTAAGGTATATGGACCTCTGTGAGTTCAAGGCCAGCATGAGACTACACAGTGAATTCCAGGAGGGCCTGGGCTAGAGCAAGACCCTACCTTAAAAAAATCTGTTTCCTTTTCCAACACTCCTGTCAAACTGTGCAAAATTTTGTATAAATATCAGCTTTTAAAACATAAGTCACCTTCGACACAAAGACCCCTAAACTCACAACCTTAAAGCAGCCTTAATACTCATCCACCACAGGGAACTATGCGGAAGAGGTGGCAGAAAGATTGTAAGAGCTGTGGTGGGGGAGACTATCCAGAGGCATGGCACCCTTCAGTATCAACACACTTGGGACAGGAGGACCGGGCTGAGTACTAGGCTATCCAGGATCCTCTGCCACAAGGACTGATCCAGACGGCCCACAGAGGAGGATATCCAGCTGATTGAGGATGGGGAGGGGGGCATCGGGGAATTGGGGATAACAACTCATTGTTTGCCCACTGAATAATGTAACTCATTATGGACAATAAATATATATTTAAAAAAATAAAAATAAAATTAAAAAAATTAAAAAAAACATAAGTCACATTCTTTCTAGTGTATCAAATGTTTATATATTATCTTTAAGGAAAAATGACACATCAAAATTTAGAAAAAAATGGTCTGACTTTGAGCAGATCTTACTAAGCGAACACTCAAAAGAACAGAGATTTGAACGCCGCATACTTTCCCTCATATGCGGTCCTTATTCAGGTTAACTGTTTTCTTTATGCAGACTTATAGAAAGAAGTGAGATGTTAGGAATGAGGGGTATGGGAAGGGGGAGGGGAATGGCTTAAGCAG